>SSBO01000012.1:23550990-23561494 GCA_005281725.1 Wuchereria bancrofti | reverse complement strand
TTTTCAAATTTTTGTATTTTTTTTTTCAAATATCTTTCAAATATTATAGTAATATTTTCATATTTTCAAATATTATAGAAAAAAAAAAAGTTATTAATTAATTTTTATAGTTAAAATATATCTTATTTCGTGCTAGTATCGATTTAATTAATATTATCATAATGGAAGATTTGGCAATGATATGCATATCAATGGAACCATGGCGCATATGTACCTGTAACTGTCATGAATTGTCCTTTTGCGCCAGCTTTTTATTTGGTATACTTCAGGTATAAATATCGATTTTACTATCAAAAATTATCAAATTTTAATCAATAATCATAGCAATCGAAAATTTGTATTATAATTCTTTTTTTTTTTTTTCAAAACAAAATTTTATGATTATGCAAAAAATCATTCGTTTCTTTTTTTTTCTTTCAGTTAGATATCAAACAATTTATAAATTATAATTCTTTTTTTTTTTTTCAAAACAAAATTTTATGATTATGCAAAAATCAATCGTTCCTTTTTCAGTTAGATATCAAACAATTTATCAAATGTTCATTAATGTACAATGATAATGATAATAAATGGCTTGAATGTGGATCAATTCATTTTCAAGATATCGAATTTGAAATTCGATTACCATTTTCATCCAAAAATTTATATCTTATGAATGAACGGAAAAAATTTTTAAAAATGCATGATGAATATACGAAACGGTTTGTTAAACAATTCTAATCTGTTCATTTAAATTTGAGTTAAACGAAAAAGAAAAAATGAGATTTTGAATTTTGATAAAATCAGAAAGGTTGGAAATAATTTTTCATTCTTTTCTTTATTTTTTTAACTCTTAGGTGATCTTTAATCTTAGTTAGTTTTTTTTTGTAAGACATTTTTTTAGAAAATAATTTTTCATTCTTTTCTTTATTTTTTTAACTCTTAGGTGATCTTTAATCTTAGTTAGTTTTTTTTTTTGTAAGACATTTTTTTTTAAAATTTCATTTGTTTAACTGGCAAAAAAGTTATAACTCTCATAAACAGGTTGCAATCTTCTTTTTTTTTTAATTGTAATTAAGATTTGCTATGTTTCTCAATTTTTCTTTTGCATTTTATTAAATTTTTTTTGGTAAGAAATAAAATTGTTTGAAATGTTTGTAAAACTTTTAGGTTATATTTTTTATGGCTAAATGAGACTAAATGTGGTTGTTACGGAAGTTTTGCATTTTTTGGCGAAGATGATTTGAGGTAAGGAAAAAAAAGTTTCACCTTTTTTTTTTTTAATTTAAAAAATATGAATAATTTATTTGTAATAATTTTGTATATGCAAATTTCAAAAAGTTTCATACAAAAATTAATCAAAAAAAATTGATTGGTGATTTATTAATTGGTTATTTGTTGTATAAATATTTCAATTAATCGTTATCAGTAGTTTGATTACAAGGCATATATGCTTGATAAACATCGGTATCATCGGTGATTTGAAAATTTAAAAATTAGCCAATCGTTTGATAAACAGTATCATCGATGATCTGAAAAGTTAAATTATTAGTCATAAATAATTTTTCATTCTTTTTTTCTTCACTCTTAGGTGATCTTTAATCTTAGTTAGTTTTGTTTATAAGACATTTTTTTTCAAAACTATAAGACAATTTCAAAAATTTGATTGCTTAATTTGAGTACTTATTCAAATTTTAATTTCTTCGTAGATAAAACATTTAATAAAACATTCAAAAAATTTATCAAAAAAAAAAAAGAATTCCTCTCAATTAATATGTCAAAAATTTCATTTTTTTAACTAGCAGAAAAGCTTATAACTCTCATAAACAGGTTATAACCTTTTTTGAAAAGATTTTTTAAAAATGAAATTTTCAAATATATACTTTAAAAATCATTTTAATAGCTTTTATCATTTATTTAATTATTTATCGTTGCATTTATTTACTGGAATAATTGATAAAAAATTTTTCACTTTTGTTATTTATATTTTATATTTTTTCATTCTTTTTTTTTTCACTCTTAGGTGATCTTTAATCTTAGTTAGTTTTGGCCAAGAAATTAATATTATTTTAGGCCGTAAATTTGATTGCTTAATTTGAGTACTTATTCAAATTTTAATTTCTTCATTCAATTTTTAACATTTAATAAAACATTCAAAAAGTTTATCAATTTTATCACATTTACTTTACTATAACTGTTTTTTTTTTTTTTGAAAATGCTTAAAATATTTTTATTTTACAGTGGTTGCATTTTTATGGCTGATTTTATGCAAAAACTTGCACAATTACAAATTAATAATGAACCTAAACAACCTGGTTTTGGTCAAAGTATCATACATCCATCAACAAAGTACGCTTAAAATTTTCATTTTAACTATTTCTATTGTTTACAAATCTAATTTTGAATTTTTTGTATAATTTTTTTTTATTTTTTTCAAGGTTATTTGAAAGCAACGATTCACACATTAATACTTTTTCCAGCGAATATAAGGTATTTCCATTCTTTTTTTTAACTTTAAATTATGCATAAATTTATTTCTATATAATACTTAAGTTTAACTTTTAGTATCTAATACGTGTAATAGAATATGATAAAAAATAAATATTAAAAAAATAAAAACAAAAAAAAAAATTAATCGATATTAATGATTTGAAACAATGATTAAATCAAAACCAAAATTGAATGGCTTAAATTACTAATAGTCTAATTAAAAATGGATCAAAATATTTCCTACAAATTTTAATTAACATTTCTTGATATATGTTTTTTGATCATAAGGTCAAAAGGTTATTGAAATTGAATGAATGAATAATTTCATTTTCTCTCCATTACTTCCCAATCTTTTCTACTATAATGTCCTGAATTTTAAAATATATGAATTAATTTCATAATTTTAATATTAAACTTTTAACTGAAGTTAACTTTTAACTTCGTTAACTTTTTTAAACTTAATTTTTCTTTCTTCCGGGATTGATTAAAATAAATTTCAAAATGTTTATTCGAAATTCCAGGTTTTTTTCAGAAATTAGGTAAAACAATTTGTCCAAGCACTTCTGATACTTATACAGAAATGATTAAGTCTAAATGCGCCTCTGGTACACTTCTCGATACTTATCATAATTTTTTAAATATATACCAAATACAATTCAAAAATACCACTGCGACAAATGCACTCAATCAATTTAAATTGGTAAATTACCGCTTTCACATTAATTAGTACAGCAAATTTGCTGATATTGTAGTATTTTTATTTGTTCAAAAATCAAATTTTCTAATTTGATAATTTTACTGATAATATGATATTATCCAAGAGTTAAAAATAGTAGTAGAATAAAAGAGTTAAATAGTAAAAATTTTGAAATAATTATATTAAATAATTAAATAATGTATTCCAGACATTTCTTTCTTTTTTTCTATAAATTATTAATTTCAGTAATATTTTATGTGATTAAAAATTTGTCAATAAATCTTTATCCAACAATTAATAATTAAATATTTAATAAAATACGTGTTACTACTTAACGATAAGTAATTTTTATTGAGTAATGTTTATTTAAATATTTGTAGATTCGAAATGGTATTAATAATTTACATTTAATTGATACAAAATTAGAAAATAAAAGTTAAATATTTGTAGATTCGAAATGGTATTAATAATTTACATTTAATTGATACAAAATTAGAAAATAAAAGTAAGGAAAATATTTCACCAAAAGAAGAAATGTCACCATCGATGATTCATTCCCAAAATATGCAAATGACATCATACAGTCAACGACCTTTGAACTGGGGCATTGATCCTAAAGTTATTTATGGTTGGGGTAATATTTCTTCAATAACAAAGGTTTTCATCCATTTTATTTATTCATTTTTAAATTTATTTTCTGATTATAAAATACTTGTTAGATTTTGAATTAAAATATAAAAAATAATTTTTATTTTTTAATGTTTTTAAACGTTTTTAATTTTTTAAATGTTTTTGATTTTACTTACAATTGCAGAATACTTCCTTTTTTCATAAATTTATTTTCTAATTGTAAAATATTTGTTAGATTTTGAATTGAAATATAAAAAATAATTTTAAATGTTTTTAATTTTACTTATAGTACTTTTTTATAGCAAATTTTTGCAGAATATTTTTTTTTTTTGACATGTTTTATTATTATTAATTAAATACTTTGCATTATTACTAATTATTGTAACTATTACTATTTATTATTGTATAATTTTTTATTAGAATATTTTAATTAATATTTGATAAAATACTTATTAGTGCTTAGCGATAACAGTTAATTAAAATTATTAAAATTACAGTTAATTAAAATTGTTAAAATATTTACTAGTAAATTGAAATTATTCGATGATTTTTATTGAGTAATGTTTATTTAAATATTTGTAAATTATTTTATAATTATTAATTATTGTTAGCCCAAAATATACAATAATAATAGTAAAAAATGTACAGTAATAATAGTAGTAATAATAATTAACAATTACAGTTAATTAAAATTATTAAAATACTAGTAAATTGAAATTATTTGGTCATTTTTATTGAGTAATGTTTATTTAAATATTTGTAAATTATTTTATAATTATTAATTATTGTTAACCCAAAATATACAATAATAATAGTAATAATAATTAACTATTACAGTTAATTAAAATTATTAAAATACTAGTAAATTGAAATTATTCGGTGATTTTTATTGAGTAATGTTTATTTAAATATTTGTAAATTATTGTATAATTATTAATTATTGTTAGCCCAAAATATACAGTAATAGTAGTAATAATAATTAACTATTACAGTTAATTAAAATTATTAAAATATTTACTAGTAAATTGAAATTATTTAATTACAAAAATTATTTAATTACATATAATTTACATAACTTTTTAAATAGATTTTTCTTACACCACTAAGTATCGAAGTAATACAACGACTTACGGAACGAGCGGAAATGATATTAACAGCACTTAATCCAATTTCAATAATACAACATACCTATGCTTCATGTGCTTTTAAATGTCATAAACAACCGATCAATGAGAAAAATAATCTTTTCATTCAAGGTAAATTAACCTTTTCACTAATTTTTTTTTTAATTGCTACGTGAAAATTTTACTTTCTTTAATTTTAATTTTAAATTCATTTCTTTCATTTGAAATATTGATATTTCAATGATGCTAAATTTTACTTTTCACTTATTTAACTTATTATACAACCAACAATCATTTAATTAACGATAGATGTATTTCAGATTCATTATTACCTGAAGTAAATGCACATTTTGGTTTACCACCTGTTTATATTACATTTTTTCAAGCAGCTCGTATTGATGACGAATTGTTAAAATATAATAAAAATAGAGACAATTCCGCCCGCTCTACCAGAATACATTGTACAGTTACAATGATTTATGGACGAGAATGCTATTTAAATATTTTTTCAAATAATCAAAATGTAGTGATAATTGAACTATTAATTTAATTTACTTTTATTTCATTTAAAATTTTTTTTCGCTCAAAAAAACAGTTACAATGATTTATGGACAAGAATGCTATTTAAATATTTTTTCAAGTAATCAAAATATAGTGATAAGTGAACTATTAATTTAATTTACTTTTATTTCATTTAAAATTTTTTTTTGTTTACAATAGTTTATGGACGAGAATGCTATTTAAATATTTTTTCAAGTAATCAAAATATAGTGATAAGTGAATTAGTAATTTAATTTATTTTTATTTCATTTGAAATTTTTTTTTTGTTCAAAAAAACAGTTACAATGATTTATGGACGAGAATGCTATTTAAATATTTTCTCAAATAATCAAAATGTAGTGATAAGTGAACTATTAATTTAATTTACTTTTATTTCATTTAAAATTTTTTCTCGTTCAAAAAAAAAATTTTTTTGAACTAGATGTAATACTTTATTTGATAATATTATTGAAATGATTTGTTTAAAATTTATTTTCTTAATCATTGTTTCTTTTTAAATAGTATTCTTACTTTACTTTCAAAAAAATAATATTACAAGTAAAATCATTACATAAAAATAGAAGAAATAAATTTTTCGAATGTTTTGAAATGTGTTTTTTTTTTTTTAAATAATTTTTAGGATATGCAAATGATATGCTTTGATGCATATACACTTTATGATGCGCAATTTGCAAAAATTGTTTATGCAAGAGAAAATAAGCCATTAATGGATAATTGGAAAACAAATTTCGTAACAAATTGGGACAAATTAGATTTATCAAAACGACTGCGACATAGTAATTTAATTATTCTTAGCGGTATATTATTTTCTTATTACATTATCAATTGCTTTTCAATTTTTTTTTTCTTCTTTTTATTTACAGAAAATTTGAAAATTTTTGGTTTTGGTTTTTTTCTCATTAAAAAAAAATTTTGATGTTTTTGAAAAATGTAAAGTAGATGGCGGAAAGTATACAATTGATAAATGATCAAGTATAATTTAAATAATAATTTAACTGATCTAATATGATTTAGCATTAAGCATATAGCGATGTTATTAATTAATACAATCATTAGTAGTGATAATTATGATAATTGTTATCAGTCTGATATGATTTAGTGATAAACATATAGTGATATCAAGTGATATGCACAAAATTGTCTGGTAATTCAAAAAGTATAAATAGTGCGGCATGAATAATAATAATAGTTAATAATAATGATGATAATAGTAACAATAATAATAATAGTTAATAATAATGATAGTTAATAATAATGATAATAATAGTTAATAATAATGATAATAATAATAGTTAATAATAATGATAGTTAATAATAATAGTTAATAATAGTAATAATAGCGAGAAAAAAAACATTTTTTCGAAGTTTCTAAATTTTTTTTTTATTATTGAAATGCAATGAACATTGGATGGATGGAAAAATATTAAGTTTAAGTTTTTTCTTTTAAGTTAATCTTTTTAGATTATAGACAAAATGAGAATGAAAATTGTTCAACTAATTATTAAATCCACATAATTTTTGAAAATGTATGATTTCAAAAGTTTGGAATAATTTAGTAATCGTACAAAGAATATAAATGAGTTGGAATAATTGAAATTATATTTTGTAATAATTAATGGTTACAGAAGCGATGACAACAGTAATAATAATAATGATAATAATAATAGTAATAATAGTAACAATAATAATAGTTATAATGATAATAATAATTGCTACTGATAAGACATACTTTTTTTATTACTAGTAAAATTGATAAATATGAATAGTTTACTATAAGAGATGCATTTGTTTCTTATCGTTAAATTTGATTAATAAACTATCAGAAAAATAATTTTTTATAATATTGAAGAATTTTACAGAATTAAATTTTTATTTTTCATTTCTTTTCTCTCTCTCTCTCTCTCTCTCTTTCCCTCTCCATTTATCTATCTCTTTCTCTTGCATATTTATAATTTCTGTATTTTATTGCAGAATTAAATGTGCCAAATATTTTGTTAAAAGGTTTTATCAATCGTCGAAATTTGCTCCATTGGATTAACGGTAGTGAAATTATCATTCGTACTGGTGAGCCACGCTTAAGAATTTCTTCTGGTGATGAATGTTTGGATAAACAAAGGTTTCAAATTATTCAACTTTTCATTTAATTTCATTAAAAAAAAAAAAACAAAATAGTGAATAAGTAAATTGATTATATAATATTTTTGCTTTTTATTTTATTTTTTCAACATAATTCTCAAATGTATTCACGTGATGTTACACGTATAATCATAATTAATTCCAAAAAGAAGAGAAGTTGAGAATTTTAATGAATTACTTCTTTTTATTATTATTATCACGTGATTACACGTATAATCATAATTAATTCCAAAAAGAAGAGAATTTGAGAATTTTAATGAATTACTTCCTTTTATTATTATTATCACGTGACATTACACGTACAATCACGATTAATTCCAAAAAGAAGAGAACTTGAGAATTTTAATGAATTACTTCTTTTTATTATCATTAAATATTTGCAAGTAAAAGTTAATTTTTGATTAAATTAAATCAAATTTAAAAAATTTTTTTTGTTGATATTTTAGCGATATAATATTATTAAAATTAGCAGTAGCATCGTCATTGATATCTTGGCTTCATGTATTGCGTGAATTTCAAAAATCTCTTCATCAAACATTACTGAAATATGATGAATGGCTTGATTTATGTATGTTGAAAGCATTAAGTGAAGCATTAGACTTACGCGATGATTTGGTTCGTTGACATTTGCATATTTTGAACATTTTAAAATTTTAAATTTTTTCATAAATTAAAGCAAAAAAAAGACCATTTAGTAAATCAAAATTATTTAATTTATTTATAATTTATATGAAAAGTTCTTTTCTTCTCTTTTTTTTTGCTCAAAAAATTTTGAAAAAAAAAAAATTTTTACAGTTATTTATTTATTTTAGATTTTAACATTATGTAAAAGTTCATTAAATGAAGTAAAACGATATGCAATTGTAATGAATGCATGTGCAAGCTGCAAGCTAATGCATTTCTTATTGCATTGCTCAATGAATAAAAATGAAATTGAAAGATTTAATTATTGGGCAAAACATTCATTGGAATTTGAATCGATGACAATTTCAAGATTAGATCGAAAATTTGCTTTAATTTCATTATTGAATTCATGGCATGAATTACTTGCACCACATGTTAAAGTTAATTTTTAAATATTAATGTAATGTATGAATGATCGGAAAATGATAGATTGAGCGAATGTCTGAACCGGTTTTATCATTCCTGATAAATTAATTAGTAATCAGTAGGGAAGATATATTTTATAGTTAAATATAAAATATTTGCATAAAATGATTAAATTTAACTTGAAATATTATCCATTAGTAATTTAACATAGCTTATGAAATATTTTCAATTAAAATTTTAAAATTTTAAATTTTACAGTTTTTATAAAATTATTTTAGCTTAGAATTTAATTTTACACTAATTTAATTTATTCTAATTTATCAAAATTTCTTGAAAATTAGTAATTTTTCTTATCAGCATAACATTTTATAACATCGTACAACTATGCCTAACTTTAATTTCAAATTATTTAAATTTAAAATTATAGGTTAGTAATTTGCTAACAGCTAAAAAATATTCTCGAGGTTCATTATCAGAAAATATAAAATCAATGCTAGCTGCTGGTGAAGATGATACAGCGATGAAGCAAACTACAGGAACTGCTGTATCACTTCCGGTTTCCGGTCCTATAAGGAATTCAGGTGTTAAAGGTGAAATCAGAATTAACACAAATCTAAGAATCATTACAAATTTTTAATTTGATAAATTTAAAAGTAAAAAGTAATAACTCTAATATTATTCTAAAAATAAACTTATGATAATTTTTTTTTAGGTATTACTGAAAATCTCACAATGAAACAATTCGATATTTTACCGTCCATATTTTTTTGGCCCTTATTTAAGGTATAATTAAAATCATAAATTTTTTTTAATTTTTTTTTTTGTAAATCTTTTTTATTTTTAGTTATAAATTTTTTTAAATAATTAGGAGAATATTTCACTAAATGGTAATATAATTTGTATGAATTTTTGTTATGGTATAATAATGTTTAAAAAAAGTTTAAAAAAATGTTTTTTATGGCATGATAATTAAAATTAAACTAAATAAAAGAAACTGATAATTTGAAAGTTATCATTTTATTATTATTGTCATTATCATTCATATTTAACATTTTGAACTTTTCGTCTTAAATATGCTATAACAATTTAGATTAAATAGCAATAAGAAATAATTTAAAAAAAATTTTTTTACTAAATTAATTTCAGTATTTGAATATGTTATGGTAAAGCATACATTCATTATAATTCTTACTTTTTTTTTTATTTGTTTCACTTTAATTGGAATAAATTTTGATTAATTTGCAGATTTATCATTTAGATACTAATATGCTATTTAAATTACCACTTAAAAAACTTCATTTTTCATTTAAATTTATGGTTGGAGAATTTAAGGTTTGTAATTAAATTTCTTCTCTACTTTTTATTTTACTTAATTTACTTGGAATTATATTAATGTAACATTTAATTAACAAAAACGAAAAGCTATGAATTACCATTTTGGATAAAGTAATGTAATGAAAAAAAAGCGTTTTAAAGGAAATATTACAGATTAATCAAGATTAATCTAAAAATTCAAATATTATTACTTAATTGGAAAAAATTGTTTAGTATTAGCCTCAAGATAAACAAATCTTCTAACAACAACAAAAAAAAGTAATAATAAATGGGATAGGATTGTAGGAATACTTCTGAAATGATTAGTTAAATATATTTATTTATCAAAGTTACTAATTGTTATTGTGAGTAAAAAATAATTTTTCATTTTCAAAATTAACAAATATTCTAAATATTTATCATTCATAAAATTTTATTTTTTCGCAATCAAAAAAGAAAAAACGAAACGCTTTATTAAAATTTTAAAAAATGCAGTTAAAATTTTATCAATCTATTTGTAGCA
>SSBO01000012.1:23519549-23543949 GCA_005281725.1 Wuchereria bancrofti | reverse complement strand
ATAACAATAAATTAATCAGTTGATAAAAGTATGATAACAATAAATTAATCAGTTGGTAAAAGTATGATAACAATAAATTAAACAGTATTTACTAGTTTTATTTAATAGACTTTTATACCAATATTATGCTAATAGAATAAATCATTATAAAAAATAAAGAAAGAAATACGAGAAACTTTGTGATAAAAACATGATAACAATAAATTAATCAGTTGATAAAAGTATGATAACAATGAATTAATCAGTATTTACTAGTTTTATTTATTTAACAAACTTCTATGCTAATATTATTCTAATATAATAAATCATTATAAAAGATAAAGAAAGAAATACGAGAAACTTTATGATAAAAGTATTATAACAATAAATTAATCAGTTGATAAAAGTATGATAACAATAAATTAATCAGTTGATAAAAGTATGATAACAATAAATTAATCAGTTGGTAAAAGTATGATAACAATAAATTAAACAGTATTTACTAGTTTTATTTAATAGACTTTTATACCAATATTATGCTAATAGAATAAATCATTATAAAAAATAAAGAAAGAAATACGAGAAACTTTGCGATAAAAATATGATAACAATAAATTAATCAGTTGATAAAAGTATGATAACAATAAATTAATCAGTTGATAAAAGTATGATAACAATAAATTAATCAGTATTTACCAGTTTTATTTATTTAATAAACTTTTATATGAATATTATGCTAATAGAACAAATCGTTATAAAAAATAAAGGAAGAAATACGAGAAACTTTATGATAAAAGTATGGTAACAATAAATTAATCAGTTGATAAAAGTATGATAACAATAAATTAATCAGTATTTACCAGTCTTATTTATTTAATAAACTTTTATATGAATATTATGCTAATAGAACTAAATCGTTATCAAAAAAAAGAAGTGATAATATCAAAATAAATAATATTAAATTTATTATTTAGGAAGTTTGGATCAATCAATTAATACCGATGTATTAAATATGTTACTTTATTCGCATGAAACAGCAATTGCTGAATTTGAACATATTATGAAAATTGTACGTAGTTCGACTGCATTTCATCAAAATTCATATTATAATTCATTTCTTTTTCAATTACAGGTATTAAATCTTATTTATTTATCAATTTTAACACTTTTTTTCTTAAATTTAAAAAATTTTTTAGAAGAAAAAAAGGGAATAATGTTGTGATAGTAAAAATTAAAAAAAATAAAGAAGATAATTGAATATTCGAGAAGAAATCATCATTTAACATTGTAAATTTAAAAAATTTTTTAGAAGAAAAAAAAAGGAATAATGTTGTGATAGTAAAAATTAAAAAAAAAAAAAGATAATTGAATGATCGAGAAGAAATTATCACATTTTGCTATTTTTGAACTCTGCCAATTTAACAAAATAAATTGATAGAGATTTTTTTGAAAAAAAAAATAATTTGCAATGAATCATTTTAACACTTTTTTTTTCTTTTTTCCTAAATTTAAAAAGTTTTTTAGAAGAAAAAAATTTTTTGTTAGTAAAGAAAAGAAGAAAAAGTGAATTTAATTTTGCTAAGATAGTTAATTTATCGTTTACATATTCCTTTGAATGATAGCAAAAATTTTTATTTATTAGAAATGAAAAACAGGAATTTGATCAATATGTCAACGATTATTTCAAAAAAAAAAAAAAAAAATATTATCAAACAAATTGTAAATTTTATTTTAAATTTTTAGATGCGATGTGAAAATGTTTCGCCATGGTTAAAATTAACATTAACTGATACAACCAATACAGCATTACGTATTACAATAGAAGTGATTAATATGTTTGTTATTGGTCGAAATATCTTGAATAATAATATTTTCGAGGTTAAATTTTCATCTCAAATTTTTGTATTAATCAAAAATCAAATTTATCAGTTAAATTTTAAGAGATATTTGGTAAAATTTGTCATAGAAAAATCTAATATTATTTATTTTTCGCGAATACTAATGCAATATTAATTATCAATAAATTTAAAAAAAAAAGCAAGAAAACATTGTTAATAAATTGTTACGTTTGTTACGCGTATTTTTAACGTTTATAACGTGTAATACTATTTTTAAGCGTACTTCTAATGTTTTGAAAATTGAGAGAGAAAATGAAAAATTACAGAAACAAATTCGAGGTAATGTATCGTTTTGTTTTAATTTCAAACTTGGACATATGATTCGAAATGAAGCATTTGAAGAAGATGAACTACGAGAGTTAGCTGATCTCACAACTAATGTTTGTATTTTACTTAAATTTTGATTTAAATTCATTAGTATCATTTCCTGCACATTTCAACTATTTGATAAATCAATCATATCTTGTGATAATTTTGCTAATTAAAAATTATGTTATCAGTTAACAAACTTATGAATATAAAAATTTTGATTATTCATCATAAATTACTATAATGATGCTCAATTCTTAGCGAAAAAAATTTTGTTTTGAAACTAAAATGATTTTTCTTTTGTGATTTTATGCTTGTAACATATAAAATTTTTTAAATTAATGATTATTTTCTTTCGGAAGTAGAAAACATTTAAATTTATTTTGATAATTATTTTAAAATTATATTTAAAAAATGGCATTAATCCTTCGTGACATTAATTTTTTCCTTTTTTTCAGTTAACATGTATACTTCAATTCAGTCCTAAAAGTGTTGCTAATGCTACTATCATTTTCTCCCATACTGTAATTTTATTCAAATTTCCGGCAATTATCAGAGTATCCAATTAATTACATAATTTTTTAATTAATTTATTAACTCTTTTATTATGATTAATTTTGTATATTTAATGAATGAAATACGATTATTTCGATTTAACTGTCAGATGAAAATTAATTTTCTTGAAAATAATGCAAAAACATTTTAATTAATTAATTAAGTCTTTTATCATAATTAATTTTGTATATTTAATGAATAATTTTGTATATTTAATGAATTTTGTATATTTAACGATTGTTTCGATTTAACTATCAGATGAAAATTAATTTTCATGAAAATAATGCAAAAACATTTTAATTAATTTATTAACTCTTTTATCATAATTAATTTTGTATATTTAATGAATGAAATACGATTGTTTCGATTTAGCTATCAGATGAAAATTAATTTTCATTCTTTTTGACAACTTTTTCTATTCTTTATAAATTATTAGTTTTATCTTTTTTTTTTCACTTAGATTTTGAATTTTTACTTTTAAACTAATTTGTTTTCATTTCAGTTATTATAAACTTTTGTTTTTTTTTTTTTTGTTTTTTAGGCGAAAGATATTTTACGAGATTTCAGTTTATCACGTAGTTTTTGGATGAAACAAAAAATGCGTCATACAACGCAAACAGAAAACGAATCATCGCAAGTGACATCGCATAGTTCACTTCTAGTATTATTTTATATAATTGGTTAATTTAAAAATAAGAATTTAAAAAAAATAATAAAATTCAAATAAAATGATATCAAAATTAGCTTACGAAAGTCATTTAGCTAATTTTATGCTAAAAATTTATGATAATTTTGAAATGCTACAACTAAGCCTTGCAGCAAGTTCATTTCAAAAACTGAAATTAATTGAAATTAATTCACGTAGAATATTGTGAGTGTTAATTAATATATACAAGAAAAAATTAAACAAATTGATTTTAATGATAATTTTTCTCACTGATTAGTGGAATTTTGGCATTAATTAACTTAAAATTACTGATTGAAATTGGTTTCAATTTTATTGAAATTATCAAATAATATTTAATTCGATATTTTAGGATAATTTTATATTTTAGGATGTAGGAAATGGTTTAATAATGAGGATAACATTACTGTTCCGTGATCGTACAACAGCATGCATACCACTTTACAGTAACAATTATCGATCATTTACATCTGCGCTTTTATTTGGCGTAAAAGACGCTGAAGCTACGGTTAAATTTATACGTGGTGCTAAAGCTGAAGCTAAATTTAACGATTTTAAAATTGTTTTTGTGGAAAATTTTGAAAATGTTAGTGAATGTTATAAATGTTAAAGCAATTTTTTTTTTACTAAAAATTAATTATTTTGAAATTATCTTATATCTAATATTAAAATTTTAGCATTCATTTCTTGGATCATTAACTGATAGTAGCAAAGTTTCAAAAAATGAAACAGTAATAAGCTACATCTAATAATTACTTATTAAATTATTATTATTATTTTGTCTCATATTTTTTATAAACGGAATTTTTTTTCTTATCTTTTTACTCTTTTATTCCATTATCATATATACGAAGAAAACTTTAACAAACTATTCTTTATATCAACATATCAATTTTATAATAATTTATAGAAAAAAAAATGGTAAAAAATAATGAAAGATGAGAAAAATGAATATTATGGACTAAAATTTATTTTTTTATTCTTTTGTTTTCTTCTTAATTCTTTTGTTTTTTATTAATTTTGAGAAAGAAAATAATTTTTTTTTAATTCTTAAAAAAGAAAAGATACTTAGATGGTACTGTATTTTAGTCTATGGAAGAATCCTGGATTGATGGCCAAGAAGTTACACCAACAAATTTTACATTCTTTCCGCTTGGTGTTTGCAAAATTGTTGTGAAATCTTCAAAATCGGAACAATATAAGCGGATAGCATCTGTACAGTGCTCAATGAAAGGTCTTATCTTTGATATTGATAGTGTAAGTTATAATTTTTCGATTATTAAAAAATTTTTTGAGTTTAAATTAAATTTGCTAAAGAACTATCACTAACATTTATTCTAATTAGTAAATGATTTCTGCAAATTGATCTAATCAGAAGTGGAGATATTCCAAAAATTTAACTAAATTACTTATTAAATATTAAGTGCCAAGGATAATTTATAATGAAATTGAAGGTTTTTTTTTTGAGATTCAAATTTTTTTCGCTCGAGTATTATTTGGAGAACGTTTTTTTTTTAAAAAAAAAAAGAGATTGAATAATTTGACAGCGTATTGGAAGTTTAACTGGAGCAGTGTGGAATACATGCGTAGCGATTAATGAAGATCAAGATGTAGATGTTAGTGAATATGAACCGATGAAAATTGTGACAAGTGAAATTGAACGGAATGATGATATTAATCTGAAAAATGAATATGCATCCATTGTTAAACCGGAAAAACGAATTCGTTGGGTAGAACAAAAGGTTGTAAATATTATTGTTTACATTGGAAGAAAAGGAAAAACATCTAAAATCAAAAACAAACAAAAAAGGATTTTTGGTGCCATGTTATTTCTCAATTACTTTCAGATCTAAAATAAAAAATAAATATTGAAATTAAGAATTTGTTTTATCTTTATCATATATTTACATGGATTTTCTTTAAGTTAATTCTTTTTAAAATGTTTACGAACTGAAGTAAATGGATAACTCTAAAAGCTAGGGAAAGATATATAGTACCAATTATCATATTAAATAAATTTAGGTAGCTTTAACTAGAAAGAATAAGTTTCGAAATTTTGGTGACATTTGTTTTTCTCTCGATGATTCAGTTTATTTAAGAATTAATAATTTTTACTTGACTGAGATAACTGTCATCCAGATATCTCGAAGTAATTCCGATTAAGTAATTAGCACATAAAAATAGCGAGGAGGTGAACTGCGTTACTTTTTTTTTTTAAAAAAAATTAAAATTTTTTTGAAGGTGACTCATTTGTCATTCAATCAAAAATAATGCAGTAATTCCTATAATATTGAATACAGTACTGTTTCAAATACAGTAGTAAAATCCCGGATAGTATGGTACTACAGCGTTTCATATCAAAGTACAGTATTACAGTATTTATCAAGTAGGTACAGTACCAGGTACAATCTCAAATAGAATGCAATGTTAAGTACATTACTTTCTCAAATATAGACGTTCTATGAGATTTTAGCGAAAAAATCAAAACCAGTTAAACAATAAGAAAAATCTGAATGAATATAATTTAATTCATAATTAAGTTTTTTCTGCAATGGATGGTTTACTTAAGGAAATTAGACTTTAAGCTTAATTAGAAATGAGAGAATTAAAATTAAAGAATGATTTCTGAAATTAGAAATAAATCCGCGTATAATTTTGATAATTTTCTTAGGATTGCCTGAAACAAATTGGTATATGTAAACAATGCAACAAAAAAAAAAAACTTCCAAATAATATTATTTTCTGAAATAAAATGATGAAAAAACATTAAAAAATATGATAAAAATAAATTAAAATTAAACTATCGAAATTGTAAAATGTTATCTTACTAATAAAAATTTTTAGATTTATGAGCAAACACAAAAATTGGCTATGATGAAGTCTCATAAAACAGATGTCACATACGAATGGGAATTACGACGTTTGAAAAAACTTCAACTAATTCGAGTGAAGCAATTTAAGGAATCAATGCTTGGTCGTTTAAAGCGACAAAAATTACGAGGAAAACAATTGAAAAAGGCACCAATTAGGAAGGTACTTCTAAACTTTATTTAAATTTTATTTAAATAAATATTTATTCAAAAATACACATTTTGTTTGATCATTAAAATGTATATAAAAGCTGTAATATTGAAATGACTACTGTAGATTATAGGAGTAGATAAATATTAGGCTAAACTAAACCTAAATTATCATTGCTACTAGTCCAAGTTTGATTTCTTAATTAATAAAATCAAAAGCTACACTTTATCTAATTTAATTTGATTAACATTATTAAAATTTAATTCATTAAATTGATAATATACATACTTGATGAAGGTGGAAAACATCTTATTTCATTTGAAATAATTTAAAAATATTTGCAGAGTAAAATTGAAGATGAAGAGGATGCTGAGGAAAAATCGGATAGTGAATCAGTTACAGGTGAGCAATCTACAAAATTTCTTCGAGAAACTACATCGATTGATCAATCGATTGATCAGAATACTATTGGTTCATCATTAAAACAGCATAAGATTCCTGCTAAAATCAATGATAATACGATGAAAGCTGATGAAAAAATGAACGATGGATCATTTGTATTTGACATGCAAGTACTAATTAATTAATTTATTAATTAAATTTTTCGCAATTAAATTTTGATTAACTTTCTTTTATACTTCGTCATTTTCACTCAATTATTTTGATATCATAAGTGTATTATATTATTATTGTTATTATTATTATTACTATTGTTATTATTATTATTATTGTTATTATTATAACACTAGACAATTATACAACGATCTTTTAACACAATAATTTAATACAATATGATAACTTAATACTTTTTTTTCAGGAAAAAAGTGAAATAATTAAAATCTCTTATAATTTTATCATTTTTTGTTTGGAACTTTTTTTCAATCAATGTTTAGCTATTTGATGGCTAATTAAAGAGCCAATATAATAAAATTCATCTTATATAAAATTAAAAATGGAAATTATTACTTTTTTCAGAATTTAGAATAATATATTAAAAAAATGGAAATTCTTACCTTTTTTTTTTTAGAATTTTAAATAATAATATATATTTTTTAGAATTTGACAGAGAATGTTAATAAATTTCAAAATTTTCACAGTTCTTTGGTGAAGCCGGCGAGTGTATGCTACGAAATAGAATTTCAACTGAGTTTACAAGTACGACAAGTGCTACACCAGAAAATAATTTTAAAAGGCATGATGAAACAAATGAAGGTTTTACGAAAATTTCCTTGCCAAGGTTAGTTCATATTTTTGTTACATTTTTAGTTTATATTTTTTTGTTAGTTTATATTTTTGTTTTTTATTTATTTTAAATTGTAAAAAAAAAGAAAGAAAACTGATAACATAAGAAATATAGTAATTTGCTTGCAAAATACACACATAGAATGCATTCCATGCATGCAAATATTAAATTTATTTCTTGGTTAGAGTAAAAAAAAACAAAAAAAAAATTTGAAATAAATAAAAAAAATATTAAAAAAAACTTAATGAATCATTGTTCAGTCTAAATGTATCGAAATGTATTGAAAGAATTGAAATGATTTAACGTATGATACAAAAAAAAAAAATGCTTATCATAAAAATTGTTAAAGATAAAATTAAAACAATTATAATTTCTATAAATCTTTTGGACATCTATAATGATTGCAAATTATTGGGGACATTTATAATAATCACTTTATGATTATTTATAATATTCATATCTATTGCAAAAGTTTATCAGTTCCTGTCCATTTCAAATTTAAGATTTAATTAGTTTTTCCTAGAAACTTCTGGTAACAATTTTCTGTAATATTTTAATTTATAAGTAAAATCGGCCAAAAAGATCAATTATAAGTAATAAATTGAAATAATTTTGCTTACCTGTTGTTATATTAAAATTTATTTGCTACAGTATCGAAGCAAAAATATATTATTCCACCAATGATGCAATAAAATGTCTCAAATCATTCCCAGTGTAAGTCTCAACGATAATTAATTAAATATTAAATTTCAATATTAATCAATACTACTACTAATAATAAATGGTTAATTGTAATTTTCCATTTGGAAGAAATACTATAAATTCTAATTTATTTGGAGGAAATACTATAAATGTTAACTTATTGAATGATACTAAAATTATCGATTGTGTAATAAAATATTACATAAAATTATCGACTATGTAATAAAATGTTATAAAAAATTAAAACTTAAATTGTAAAAATTTTTTAGAATAAAATCAACATCATCAATAAAATCTACTGCTACTACTACTACTATTACTTCTCTACCATATTTATATGTAAAAAAATAAAATTTAAATTGTAAAAATCTTTTAGAATAAAATCAACATCATCAATAAAATCTACTACTACTACTACTTCTGTACCATATTTATATGTAAAAAATTAAAATTGTAAAAATTTTTTAGAATAAAATCAACATCATCAATAAAATCTACTGCTGCTACTACTACTACTTCTCAATAAGGACCGAAACTTTGTTAGCAAAATTTAGATGAAACTTTAAGAATTTATTTGGAGGAAATACTATAAATGTTAACTTATTGAATGATACTAAAATTATCGATTATGTAATAAAATATTACAAAAAATTAAAATTTAAATTGTAAAAATTTTTTAGAATAAAATCAACATCATCAATAAAATCTACTACTACTACTTCTCTACCATATTTATATGTATCAGCAAATGTTGCTAATATGCCTGAAGAAACAGCACTTACACCACTTATTGCTGATTTTTTTCAGCAATTATTGGAAAATTTACCACAACAATTTCCTCAACAAGTATAATTTTGAAGAATTTTATAGTTATTTAAATTTGTATTATAAATTTTTAAATATAAATTTCTGAATTATAAATTTTTAAAAATTATTAATTATGAATTATATCATTTTTTTTTTGTTTTTGAACGATACATTTCATAGAATTTTGTAGTTATTTAAATTTGTATACTAAATTATAAATTTTTAAAAATTATTAATTATGAATTAGAAATGATTAATTATGAAAAATGATTAATTATGAATTATAAATTATGAATTATATCATTTTTTTTTTGTTTTTGAACGATACATTTCATAGAATTTTGTAGTTATTTAAACTTGTATACTAAATTATAAATTTTTAAAAATTATTAATTATGAATTAGAAATGATTAATTATGAAAAATGATTAATTATGAATTATATCATTTTTTTTTGTTTTTGAACGATGCATTTTATAATAATATTAAAATTATCGACTACGTAATAAAATATCACAAAAGTGATAATTTATTTTTATTTTGATAATTTTAGTCAGAAAATGAAAGTGATACATTCAGTATGACTGATACAGAATCATTGTTAACTTGTATTCATTCAAAATTAATGATTAATATATTACTTTCTATAACAATTCAATCAAGTTCACTTCGTTTCGAAGCTCATCAACAGGTATACTATAATTTTTAGTCTTTATTTTATTAATTAAGAAAATTAAACTTGTTCACATGTGATAATTTTTGAATTTTTGATCAATTTAAGAATTAAATTTAATGTTATTAATCAATTTAATAATTATAAAATCAGATAAAGTATAACTTTTGACTTTATTAATTAAGAAAATCAAACTTATGTGCTTAACTTTGATATTATACATTTTTTATCTACAAAATAAATTCTTCTTTAATAATAGTTACAATTTTATATGTTCATTTTAATTGATCATTTCATTATTACGAATTTTTTTTTTCGGTGCAATTGTTACAATTGAATATATTTTTTTAAAAAAAAATGATAAATTAAATTAAGGATAATTATATTTAATAATATATGATTTTCTTGAAACATAAATTAGTTTATAAAATGTAAATTGTAATAATTTTATATATTTTGATAATTTTGCTTAAAAAAAATTTTGAATAAATTATAAATTAATTCATTGATTCTTTCCAGAGAGCAGGCGCAATGGATCTTTTACTACGATTACCATCATTAAAGCTTGTTGCATCAGCGCATAATGATACAATTAACAATGGTTTTGATATTTCATTAAGTTTACAATCATTTTCCGTTTGCTTTTACAATCCGCATCAGGTTTAATTTAAATTTTGTTGTGTTTTTTTTTTTTTTTTTAAATTTCAAATTTTTAAATTTTGTAAACATTTCACTTCAATTAATTTTCTGATGCTATCTTTTATTTTTTGATGCTATCAGTTTATTTTAATAGTTATTTAAAAGTTTATTTTAATAACAGTTTATTTTAACAACATCAAAATTATTACTTTTAAATTATTTTAAAAGTTTATTTTAGTTTATTTTAATAACAGTTTATTTTAACAACATCAAAATTATTACTTTTAAATTATTTTAAAAGTTTATTTTAGTTTATTTTAATAACAGTTTATTTTAACAACATCAAAATTATTATTTTTAAAATTTAAAATTAAAATTATCTATATATATATATATATCTAATAAATTAAAGATAATTAATTTTTAAAATTTTGCAAAATGTTTTTTGTTTTGTTTAACAAATAAATTATTCATGCAAACATATTATTATTATTTTTTTCATTATAAAGCCTTCTCCACTGGATGCATTTGCGCTTACATTGGATAACTTTACCGTTGGTATCTCACGTACGAGTATATTTTTGCATGACAATTCACATTTAAAAGTTTGCCATATCGAATTTAATTAATTTTATTTACAAATTTTGAAATTAATTACTCTTACTTTATGAATTTTATGAAAAAACAATTTTATGAAAAATATATAATTTAATTTGTAATTTATGAAAAACAACCTTTTTCCTTTTTTTGGCTCAAAAGAAGGTTATTTTTATAAAATTAAAAATTTAAAATTTAAATAAATTTACAGATTACTTGTACAATTGATATTGGTCAAGCAACATTTACATATGATATGCGGAAACTTTCACAATTAATTGCTTTTCCGCGTCCATGGTATCGCAGAAGGATTGCACAACGACTTTTACTTAAAAATCAACAATTTCCAAAAACACAAAGTGTTGGTGCTGGTCGATCATTGTATGCTATTAAAATTTTTAATTCAATTTAAAACAAAACTCTATTTTAATTTTACAAAAAAAATATTAGCGTAGCTAATATTTTGTCACAAATTATCAGTGTTCATTCATTTTGAATTTTTTTATACTTCCAAATTTAAATTGAATATGATTTTATTATCCAATGAAATAAATTATTTTTAATTTGCAAATTTAATTATAGTTCAAAACGAACAAGCAAAATGATGGATAAATTAACGCTTGAAGCATCAATAAATATTCATTGGGAAACTTTTAAAGCAAAAATTCAAATGTCAAGCGCAATGGGTGATACAAATTGGATAATTGATCAAATTTCTACTAAAATTATATTTTGTGTTAGTTTTGTTTATTTATGTAATAGATAACATTTTGTAGATAAAAATATTATTTATGATTATTTTTTTTATTTGCAATGATATTATAAAATAATTTAATCGATAGTTCATCAAATAATGTTTGAGAAAAAAAAAGAAAAAATTATTGGCAGAAAAATATTCTTTTAAAAAAAAATTTTGCTCCTTTTTTAAAGAAAAACAATACTTTTAAAGAAAAACAATAGGTAATATAATCTATTAATTTATTGATTTTTTTTATTCTTTATCTAAAATTAAATTAATTAAATAAAAAAAAAGATTTCAAGATTTCAAAAAAGAAAGATTTCATTTACAATAATAGCTATGAAACTAATTTGTTTACAATCATATAGCTATCCTTAATTATACCTTATTTTTTCATTTTATTTAATCAAAAAATGAAATAATAAATATTTCAAATTAATTTCTAACTTTCATTTTTCAAGTTTTATAGCTTCAACCATTTGTCGAACGACGATTGAGCATACGTTTTGCTGTATCATTTCTGGAACAAGAAGCAAAAGGTGGTGCAATTTCCGGTTCATTACAACTTGCTAATACTGCAATCGATTTTAGTTGGATATCACTTTGCAATGTTCGTTTTGAAATAATTAAAATAATTTAAAAGAAGTATGAAATAATTACCTAAAATTAATTATCAAATTTTCTTCTCTTTTTTTTTTTTTAGCAACCTACGTCATTTTCATCGAAGATAAATTTCACTGAATTAAAAATACAAATTGTATGGATGGGTCGTGTTTTTATTGTTGTATTATTTGATCAACTATCTCTTTTACTTAATGATGAATGGAAATTAAAAAATGATCAAGATGAAAAAGTATTTTTTAAAATTGAATTTTTAAAATTGAACTATATATTTTATGAAATAATCATTGGAATGATTTAAATAGGTATAAATTGAAAATTAAATTCATCATTGATAAATATTTTTCTTTTTGAAAATTTTATTTTCTTGAAAAAATTTCTTGAAAAATACTTTAAAAATGAGAAGAAATTGATAATCTATATAAAATATACAATAATAAATTCTCTGATAATAATACGATTTGATAACATAACATGGCCAATATTTTAATTTCAAAATTTAAATTTAATTAAAAAAGATGATGTAATAATCATTATCCAGTCAACATTTACAGTTTATATTTGACATTTCCCAAAAGTATGATAAGATTTAAAATATTAAATTTAAATGGATAATGAAAAGAATAAAAAAAAAATTGATATTAAATTTAGAAATTTTATAACATTAGTAAAATTTATTTCTTATTTTGTTTATTAATAGATAAAAGAAGCAATGATAATGCTTAACAGTATTTTGAAATATTCTAAATTACAAGCTATTATCACTAAAGCTACATTGAACAGTATTGATAGTGTTATACAAAAACTCAGTGTTTTCTTTAAGGTATTTATTTATTCATTTAATTTTTTCTTTTTTTTTTTCAAAGCTTTTTAAAAAAAAAACTTTTCTATCAATAAACAAACCTATTTATTTGAAGATGCTAGAAAATTAGGAGAAAATGATAATGATAAAAAAAACTAAGCTAAAATTCTAAGCTGAGCTAAAATTAAAAATAGTTAAGATGCTGTTAAATTTTGATAAATTTTTTTTCTAACCGAAAGTAAAACTTACTTATCATTTATTTTTTTTTTCAAATTGAGATTTATTTTTTCAAATTGATATAATTCATTCTAAATAATATGACAAAAAAAGAAAAAAATGCAAGTNATTAAAAAAAAGAAGAAAGAAAGAAGTAATTAAAAATCTAACCTAAAAATAAAAGTAAAAGTAGAAATATAAGTAATCTAACAAAGGATATGATTGAAAATAAAATTTACGAATTAAAATAATAAAATGAAATGAAATAAATTTTAGGAACAAGTGCAAGATAGCCGTCTGTTACATAATCTAACAAATAAAACATTAGCAGCAACAGCAAAAAATGAGATCAAATTATCAAAAATATTTCATTGGGCAAAAATTCTTGATTTAGTCACTGATATGCAAATGAAAAGTAAAACATTTCCAATGCCTAATGTTAGCAATGGAAGGACAATTATTTGTGGACAATTTATTTCAATTGGACAACAAGCATCATTAGTTTTAATGGAAGGTGAAATTACGGCAAATCGGTTCGTAATTTAATATATCATTCAAAATATTACTTGAATTTCACTCCCAAAATTCAGTAATACTTTATTTAAAATGCATTTAATTTTGGATCAAAAAAAAAAAAAATGAAACAAAAAAAGTAAAAGAATGTTCTAAAGTAAATAAAATATAATTATGCAAAAATGCAATTATGATTCCAGTGAAGAAAGAAAAAAAAATAGTGAAATTGAATAAAATAAAATGAAAAAAAAAAGAAACAAGCAAAAAATTTTATGAAATTTCTCAGTTGAACAAATTTATGAACAATTTTTCGGATTGTTTATTAATTTTTTTAACAATGAAGTTAAAATGTAAGACTGAGAAGAATTTTAAGTGTTAATCAAATTTCTTCGACTTATATTTATGTTATACATTCTACAATAGAACTAATTTAAATTTTCATTATCATTTAGGAAAGAAAAAAAGGAAACAAATTCAAGAATCTTACATTTATACACAATAATTTATCTTACAAAATTTTTCAAAGTTGACAAAATGGACAAACTTATCGTCGTATTCGTTGAACATTAAATATAAATTTAATTAAATTGTTCAATTTAATTTCATTTAGTTGGGCGCTTTTCTATCTCAATCAGCCAACATTAATTTTCTCAAATGCTGCACAATATACATTTCTTGATGAAAAACAAACTGTTGGTATTGATTTATCCGAAAAATTACTGCTTAAATTAAATGGTGTAACAAAAGAAAATAAATTTTATGATAATAATTGGACAAGTGTTATTTGTAAAGTTGAGGTTTGGTTTCTTTTTTTTTATTTTTCAAATATTAAAGTTTTTTTATTCAAATGAAAAAAAAAGAGAAGGAAACGTTGTTATTGCTTATTTAATTTATAAACATTGATCATTTTTTTTTTTCAAACAATATTTGTTTCAATTTTTGGCAATTTAATTCTATAGAATTATTGCTACTGTTTAGAGTGAAAAAATAAGTTGGAAAGTATTTTTTATTTAAATCAATTATCTGATAAAATTCAAAACATTATCAACATATACTATTTTTTTTATTTAACTGATTATTTTCTCATTTGATATTTTATCGAGCTAATCACAAGATATATTTACAACCAATAATTTAATATAATTGAATAAAATTACATTAGAAATAGCTTGTGCTTGAATTTATTTAACTTTAAAAATTAATTTGCAGTAAAATACAGTAAATACTATAAATTCAATACAGTAACTTAATGCAGTGAATACGATAATACAGTAGAATTAATACAGTAACTTAATACGGTAGATACAATAATGCAGTGAATTTAATTATTACAAGATTATGTAATATTACCTTTTCCAACCTGATTTATGTTTTTTCCTTTTTTTTTTTTTTTTTGTTTCAGCGTCATAAAGATCAAACATGTCCGAAATATGCAACAATTGAAGAATGTCTAACATTATGCATCGATGAACCATTAGCACAACTTTTTTCATTAACCCAAAATTCAACCAAATTTCAATCAATGGTACTTGAGCTGTTCGAGTAATTCTTTCTTCTTCTTCTTCATTATCTAATCTTAACACAAAAAAAATTTTGCAACCATTTCATACTGATAAAAAATAAAGATGATAAAAAAATAATTCACAATAAAAAAAAAAAATTATGACCATAATATTATATTCTATTTTTTTCGAAATTATTTGATATATTAAAGAAATCATCGTGAACATATTATTATCGTTTAAAATAAGCAATAATAATTCTTCCATAATTTTTAATCTTATTTTCTAGACTACCTGCAATGGATTCAATTTTTACCAGCAATCAGAAAGCACCAATTCATTCAGAAAAATTAAAAGATGTTAAATCTGAAGTGATTTTATTTCCATTTCAAAATATTCTTAATGATTTAATAGCAATAGAAAAATTAGATTTAAATCATCTGTGAATTGATTAAATTCATCACGAATATATAATCATTTAGTGTATTTTCTATCTGTGTTATTTGTTTAGAGATTCAATAAAGACCGAAATTTTGTTAGCAAAATTTAGATGAAACTTTAAGAATTCCAACTTTTTATTCTTTCATTCTTTTTCTCTCATTTTTTCTTCATTAAATTTAACATTGTTGAAAATACTTACATCTAAATAATTTGTTTATAATAATATTCGTATTTTTTGTTTAGGTCGTATGCAGTTTCATATGTGATTTTCATCACGCACTTGGCGTACAGACTGATCTTACAACACAAATTAACTTTCTTCCTGAATTACTTCGATCTTATCTTATCGAACAGGTTTAATTATTTTATCATTTTGATAAAATATTTTTTTCCTCCTCCTTTGGAACTGTGCTACAAATATGCACAATAAATGATTGGAGATAACTTTAAAAAAAAAAAAAGGAATCAGAAATTTTGGGAAATTTAAGGTGTTATTTTTTTTATTAAAAATTTAAAATGCATATATGTAATTCAGGATAAAGATATTGAAAAAAAAGCAGGAAAGTCATTAATGGAGGAGAAATTAGGAAAAGGAGAAATTGGAAAAACTGATCAACGACAGTATATTTGTAAACAATGGAAAGTTGATCCAAAAATACGATTCATTGATAAAGTAAAATGGGATCCGCCAGTTATCGATGAAATTTTGCGTAAACTACAAGTAAGTTTCAAAAATCATATGGATGGCTTAAAGTTAGTAAAAAATTAAATTGATCAGAAATTGTAAGAAAATATTGTTTATATTTAAGATATTCGATCATCGAAATACTATACCTAAAGTTGTGCAAAGACATATATTGGATCATTGCGACATGCTTTTATCAAAAGTTCATTTAGCTATTGTAAAAGTTGCAAAAGAAGCTTCAGTAAAAAGTGATCGAATGCCCACTCTTTAATGAAAAAAAAAAAAAAAACAGTGCAAGAGTTAAAAGATATGATTCAGTATTTATTATTTAATTTTTCATTTCTTTGATAAAATAAAAATGAAACAATGTGGAAAAAATCCTGCAAAATAAAGGTTTGAAGAAGTAAGTGTAGCAGCACATATTTGAGAAATTTTAAATAAACAATAAATCAAACTCAACAATGAGACGATCTATAAAGTCATTCACTTGAAGCCTAATCTTTAAAAAAAAAGTTTTTAAAAGATTAGCATGTTCAAGTTTTTTGGAATGATAAAGAATGGATTATTTTCGAGATAATATCAATACCTCATCCGGAAAAGTGCACACCACTGGTCATGTTACGATCAAAGCATAGAAAAGAGGGATGGATAAAATTATTCTGAAACAACATACACTATCTTAAAACTATCAAAATCTCATGCTTATGGAGTTCCGGTCTATCACTTCCAAAAAAAAAAAAAAAACGCGATTTTAATTCTGTTTGACTTATCTGAAGTTCTCCATATTCAAGATGAATGTTGTTAAGATGAGTATTAAATTTTTTTGATATTCTAGAGCAAAAGTTGATCAGTGCAATGAGCAATGTCATAAATATTGCAGATTTTTGAGAATTCCAAAACTATTGTTGTGTTGAAATGTATACTTTCAAAAAAGAAAAAAAAAAAAATTATTTATTGTAAGAATGTTGATAAAGGTTTTTCTATCAACCAGTTTTCATCCATCAATCGCCGATCAAGTGCTTCATGTAGTTGGTGTACTGCTTTCAGGCCAATACTGATCATTTCCTCTAAAACTGTACAAAACGCAAATGAAGCTAACAGTTATATTTACAGCTTTTTATTTCTCCAAGACTTTCCTTCATCTTTGGAAATTGAAACTAACGTTAAATGAAATGAAGTATAAATTAAGTCAATTAAACTATATTAGTAAGCCTGAAACATTTGATGAAATGGAAACGAATAAATTGCAAACATATATAGGCTCAGCTACAGCAACTTAAACAGAATTTAAAATTATTGCATGAAAAAATGTGTACGCCACAATAACTTTGAATTTTAACCTTCTCCACTGAGAAAATGCGTTCAACAGAGTGAAAAAAAAGAAAGTACTAACCAAGTGAATCTATTTCAAGAGTACCACCACCGCACTGCCTCATAAATGTAATTATGGAACCATCACACTTCACTGCACATTGATTACTTTGCTGAAGAAAATTCTTCACTAGACTACTTGATTATCATATCTATTCTTATCTGTGGATTGTTTACAGTTTTCTTTCTACGGATGTAAGACACTGAAGGAAACTAGCCTAGTACAAGTGGGCCTCATGGTACAATCAAATCACTGAAATTTCGTATCTTAGAAATATCAGGCATATCGTTCAGAAAACGTAAAGAAAACTGATAATTTTGCTGAAAAAAAATTAAAAGACAAAAATTAAGTAATATACATTGTGACTGGTACCGGAAACAAACTGCGGAGCGACAGCAATCCAAACGGATGTTCGAGTGCATGCTTCTTCTGCCAACGAATTGTCAACAATTTTGGCAGTTCCAAGTCTATTTACACTGACAAATAAAGGAACTCTGCAACAAATAATAAAACTGTATAAGTCAAAATTTAATCGAAATTTTTTAATTAAGCTAATGGAGTTACGTTTAAGCATCACTCTAGCAGTTCAGGAAAAGTCGAGAATTGGAAGGAAGGAAGGAAAGTAGATGAAACAAAGTTATTCCCATCTTATAGATCAAATTGTACTCAAATCCCATTCCTCTGAACTCAGGAATGTTTGGAACGAGAAATAACAATGTATGAAAGGAATTTCAGCTCCTTAAAGAGAACATCAACAATCAATCATCCGAGATAAAAAGATCAATTCACTTGAATGAAATCTTGCACGCTAATAATATCATACTTTGTCCTACCAAACAGACAAATGCATTTTCATTTAAACAAATCATGGAAAAAATCACGAAATAAATTACATCTCAAAACGAATACCTTGATGTATCTAATTTCCAAACAGTGTTGTCGTCCGGTAAATCAATTGTATACTTTCCTTCGTCAGCTGGTCTAACTATAACTTTACTAATTTCCGTGTCTTTCAATGCTGCTTTAACCTAAAATTATTGATATACAATTAAAAAAGGCATAAAAAACTCAGTTTGTAATTGTTAATCCCGTTAACATCTTGCTTGAAATTTAATCCGTAAACAAGGAAAGAAATTCACTAACCCCTAATCCTGCTGCATCGATGACATTACCGTCACATTGTAAAAGAACGATATCCACAAACAGTTTCCAAGCATGCATTGGAGATAAAATCAATCTATGAAAAAATATTATTAAAAATGTAAGGGAAAATCTAGCATATGAATTTCTATCTGAGCAGTTGTTCAAATCATGTCAAATTCTCTGGACTTCTACTATCACTTATCTACATATTATTACTTATAAATACTTTTTTAAATCTGGAAGCACATAATTGTTGTCATAAGCAGCATCCAATGCTGCACTCAATTCATCAGCGAATTCATCACCACCACGACCTACAATTATAAGTTTTACTACTCATTCTGAAAAGACTGATTATTGAAGATTATAGATCTTACACTTCATATTGAAATTAATTTACTTCATCAAACTTTGGTTGATATTGCACTAGTACAAATGAAAAAAGAAAATTTGTTTGCCAAAATCTTCGGATTATAAAAAATCATCGTGACATCTAAAATATCGCAAAAAATGTCAATTTTAAACTAACTATTTCAATTTTAAACAAACTATTATCAACAAATTTTTATCATTATAATATAATATCATTCATATGAATCCGTTTAAATGTTGCGCTAGTCCAACCTATAGTAAGAACACAAGTTTAAGAACTCGAGAGTATCCACGATTCAGCTCAGAGATATCAGAAAAAATGGTATATTTATGGAGAGGATTGCCGTTGATTTATTTCGAGAATTCCATTCTCACCCATATCTAGATACATTTACATAGAAGTAAAATGTTGCATCTCAACCGCTAATAACTACAATGTTTAAAACTGATAATTAAACGAGTGAATCCTTTACATACCAGCAAAGAGTGGGGTGGCATTTGCTGAGCAATCAACAAAGAAATTTAGCCGATTCCGATAAACAGCGATACTTTCCACGCTGATTAATTCGGCTTTGACACCAATTAATAAATCAGTTGAACCTATTTGGACACGAGCTGAACCATTTGTTGTTGCCAAAACACCAGTTTGAACTATTACAGGCCGGTAGTCCAATGGACTGCAATAAAGAGAGGATGACTATGCTGACTGGAAAACATTAATGTAAAAGAAAAACTACCCTTGACTGAAGTGTAATGAACTTATTAGTTTTTTCTTCAAGAGTTTGCTCGAAAATTTCAAGGGATCATTTAAAAGCTAACTCTAACATGTCACTTTCTCACAAGAAACATAAGACCAAAGAAGATATGGATAACTTTAAAAAGAGTTAACCAGAATTTAACTTGAACGCTGAGCAAAAATGAGACAGTACGAAATAAAACCAAATTACTTAAAACTATTTGAAATCAACTGTAACACTTACCCACGTCCATCAGCTCGTAAACCTTCCTGCGCTCCATGTATTATGAATACTTTTTCGGCTTCACTTAATTGAACTTCCATTTTTTGAAGTTAATTTTGAACTTACAAAAAACGAAAAAGTGAAGGTCTCATTCTGCTGCACAGCAATCTTAGTTTAGCTGAAACCATAAAAACATGTTTAAAATTAGGAACAAATTTATGGTACCACGTAGAGTAATTTTTTTGACAGTGTCTGAGTGAAACTAATAACCTGGTACCATACAAGTACCATAGCCCACCAACACACAAACACCTAAATTTAGGCCCGATACCGTACAGGAAACAGATGAATATTAAGTCCACAGTACAACCTAACACCATGGTACCATAAGTTACCCAATACACGTACCATACCCGCGTGCCACCACGTACCGTAGTACCACGTCAAAGAACGTTCACCCAAAACCGCGATTTACCCTTCCGCTCCGATATTTAAAAGATGAATGCAACTGTTAAATCCCATCCCGAGACTCTATTTTGTTAATTTCCGAAAGATTCAGGATTTCTGTGCTTACATCAATTGTGATCTAACAAATATTTCTATGGGTTAAAGATCAATTGGCTTCCCGAAAGAAATAATTTCTTCTCTCTTTTCTTCTTTCTTTCCTAAAAAATAATTGCTATCGTTGTGTTGTCCTCTCCTTCCCATTCTATTATCTCTTTGTTTATGAAAGATTTAAATTTATTATGGAAGATTTAAAATTATCTGTTTGACCCTCTAAAAGGATAATTTAGGTCTCCTAGAACATATTGATTATTCAGCAATCTTATTTCATATGAGAGAATGATAATGTAATTTGTTGCAGAATAAAATAAATTAGATGATTGAAAAGATTGAAAGGAATGAGATAGTAGAGTTAAATGTAGTAAGCAAGTTCCAGAGTAGCCTAGAATTGACGAAATTTAAGGAAAATTTGTTGAGCGAAGATATTTGAATGTTCCTTTATACTTGTACCATTAGGTATTATGCTGTGATATATTTTTGATTCTTCTCTCTCATTATTACTTCATATTCATTAGTTTGACTTTATGAGTTGTTTTTCTGATATTCGACAATTTGCGCTTTGCTAAGCTGACCAACCTCTCATTATCATTTCGTATTCATTAGTTTGACTTTATGAGTTATTTTTCTGATATTCGACAATTTGCGCTTTGCTAATCTAGCCAACCTCTCATTATCATTTCGTATTCATTAGTTTGACTTTATGAGTTATTTTTCTGATATTCGACAATTTGCGCTTTGCTAATCTAGCCAACCTCTCATTATCATTTCGTATTCATTAGTTTGACTTTATGAGTTGTTTTTCTGATATTCGACAATTTGCGCTTTGCTAATCTAGCCAACCTCTCATTATCATTTCGTATTCATTAGTTTGACTTTATGAGTTATTTTTCTGATATTCGACAATTTGCGCTTTGCTAATCTAGCCAACCTCTCATTATCATTTCGTATTCATTAGTTTGACTTTATGAGTTATTTTTCTGATATTCGACAATTTGCGCTTTGCTAATCTAAGCAACCTCTCATTATCATTTCATATTCATTAGTTTGACTTTATGAGTTACTTTCCTGATATTCGACAATTTGCGCTTTGCTAATCTAACCAACCTCTCATTATCAGTTCATATTCATTAGTTTGACTTTATGAGTTGTTTTTCTGATATTCGACAATTTGCGCTTTGCTAATCTAGCCAACCTCTCATTATCATTTCGTATTCATTAGTTTGACTTTATGAGTTATTTTTCTGATATTCGACAATTTGCGCTTTGCTAATCTAAGCAACCTCTCATTATCATTTCATATTCATTAGTTTGACTTTATGAGTTATTTTTCTGATATTCGACAATTTGCGCTTTGCTAATCTAACCAACCTCTCATTATCATTTCGTATTCATTAGTTTGACTTTATGAGTTATTTTTCTGATATTCGACAATTTGCGCTTTGCTAATCTAGCCAACCTCTCATTATCATTTCGTATTCATTAGTTTGACTTTATGAGTTATTTTTCTGATATTCGACAATTTGCGCTTTGCTAATCTAAGCAACCTCTCATTATCATTTCATATTCATTAGTTTGACTTTATGAGTTACTTTCCTGATATTCGACAATTTGCGCTTTGCTAATCTAAGTAACAAAACGAGCAGAAGATTATCAAAAGTTTTTCTGGCTTAAAATACTTTAGGGAAAATATGAAATAAATATCAATTCTAAACAGATTTATCTTTTAAAAAAATGAGATTTTGTAAATTATTTATTAAATTAGGATTAATATTGAAGAAATTGTTATAATTGTGATTGAAGAGATTGTCATTTTCATAAATTGTCACAATCACAATAGCAATTTATGTTGCTTAAAATAATTCGAATGTTGCTTCTTAGTTTCATAAATCAAAATTGTGGTGGCTTTTAAGCTTCATTTGGTTTATACAATATTTTAGAAAATATATCAATCAAAAGTAAAAGTGAAACTTAATGTAATCACTTTTTATCAGACTGTAATTGATTTCATGATAAGATGACAATTTACATAATGAATTAAAAAGAAAAAAAAGGATTTTTTTTTTTCAGTCGTTGAAATTTTTTTTATTTTTCTGCATATTTTTTTGTGCTTATAAATCAGTTTAAAATTAAATTGTGATTCATTAGAAGAGACATTGAGTATTATTTGTTTATTTTTGTAAACAACACTATTTTATTTTCATGTAATTTAAGTAAACTTTTATTTGTTGTTAAATTTAGCAATGCAATTATTATCCAAAGTATATTCTTAGGCTTGGCTTGAACGTTGAATAAGTGTGGCTCGTTCCTCACCATTACGACTGTAAAGAATTGTATGAACATTTGAGCCAAGCCCAAATGAATCTTCTCCATCAAAGATAAGCTGTTCTGGTGGTGATGAAATGCCATGTCCACGAGCTACAATCTATAATTACAAAAAAAAAAAAGAAAAAAAAAGTAAAGTAAAAAATGTTTTTAGAATTTTCAATTTTTTCTTTTCCTCTTTTAAAATATTAAACCAATTAAAGTTTTCATTTTTCATTTTTTCTATTAAAAATTGATTAGATATATTAGAAATGAAGAGTTTTATCATAAAAGAAAATATTTGTTTAAATTGGAGAATGATTTTTTTTTTTTTTTTTGTTGCTAATTAGAAAATTTACATCGTTTAAATGAATAAGATTAGTTAGAATTATGAAATATTATTAAACCTTAACACTTTTTCCAGGTTTAAGAATGAAATTATGAGGGAATGTATAAATTATTTCTTTTTTTCCATCAATTTTTCTCTTCAATTTCCATTCACCAATTAATTCTTCCTTAGCTCGATGTGTATTTTGAATTATAATAAAGGTACCATCGGTAGATGTTTCCTATAAATATTCAAAAAAATTGATCATACTTTCTTTTATCTTTCTTTTTTTTTTCTTTCTTACGATTGAAATTTCTAGAAATTTCTGTTACTTGATTACTTTTTAAAGTACAGAAAGAAAATTAAAAAAAAAAAAAAAAAAAACCTGAATGGAAACATTTCCTTTAGCAGATCGTTGAAATGATATACGAGATGCAGCTTCCCCTTTCGTAACTCTCATTGTCTCTATAAATTGTGTTCAATTTTTTTTTTTTTTTTTTTTGAATCATTGAAATTATCAAAATAAAATTATGGAAAATTTAAATTTCACAAAAGTAATTAATCAATTTTTCAGAAATCGGATAACAAAAATTTTTTCATACTTTTGCTTTTGCTGTCCTTTTCTAAAATCTCTTTTTTTTTTTTTTGAAAAAATTTTTTGATAATTTTCTGTATTATTAATGTTACATAAAAAGTATGAAAATGTCAGTAAACATTGAAATTGTTTAGAATAAA
>SSBO01000012.1:23482846-23517010 GCA_005281725.1 Wuchereria bancrofti | reverse complement strand
AATAGCATTAATTTTTAATCTTCTCTGATTACTATATTATTGCTTTCATTATTTTAAACATTAAATAATTATTGATTAATTGAAAATAAATTAAATTTTATAACAAATTATATCATTTAATATTGTAAAAAAAATGATTTAGACTAAATAACATTTTTTTTAATAAATTATAAAAATTTAAAACAAAAAAAAAAAACAAACAGTTCGTGTTCGTTGCAATTCACCCAATAATCGTTGATTTTCTTTTTTAATACGCATCACTTCTTCTTCCAATTCTGTAATGCGACGTCGCAATGCGTTAATTTCAGCTTCAATTTGCGAAAGCTGTGAAAACATTTCGTCAATTTTCTTACGATCCATACTGTGTAATCGTAATGCTTCATCATATCTGCGACATTTTGATAAAATTCGCAACAAACAAATTTATTAGAAATGTTTTGTTAGCTGCTAATAAATGTGTAAAATGAATCATTAGCAAATAAAATTCAATATTAATAGTAAAATTAAATTGTCACTGAGAAGTTTGAAAAAAAATTTTTTTCAAAAAAATTTAAAAAAAGAATTTACTTAAAATAGAAAAAATTAGAAAAAAAAAATTGGATAAATGATTTGATACATTCATGGCAATTGACCTCTTACGATAGTCGGATAATTCATCTTGCATTTTACGAATTTGCTTTTCCAAATCATTACGTTGTTTTATTGTTTCATTAATTAATTTACGTGCATCCTAAAATTTATGCTATCATATTTTGAATAATTAAACTTTAAAAATTTGAATAAAAAAAAGAAAAAAATGTTGATTTTTCCTTAAGCTTCCACTGATCTTTACACTTTATACGTTATAGTTCAATGATATCAAAATTTAAAATCGATTAAGAAAATTTTGATATCAAATTTTAAAATCGATTAAGAAAATTTATGAAAATAAGATTGAAAGTTTTTACCGAAATTTCTCCTTCATACATTTTTTTTATATTAAATGTATCTTTTCCCCATTTTCCACGAAGAAGATCCAAATCCGCCGCTAATTTTCGATTTTGCGCTTCCAAAAAACGAACCTTTAAATATTTTTGTTTAAATTGATATTATTATTATTATTATTATTACTATTATTATTATTATTAAATGATCTTTGTCTTAATCTTATTTATAAAATATTTGATAAATTACATTGGAAAAATTGAAAAACTAAATGAAAGTTTGATTTTTCATTTATGATTTTTTGTATTTTATCTTAAAGTATTTAAATTTTATAAATACATTAGAATTTTTGAACTAATATAGTTTTTTATATTTCATTTGCACTACACAAAGATAAAACTTAAGTAGTATTTTTTTTTTTACGATTTCATTATTTTGCTTGTGATTCACTTCAAAATGTAAACAATTTAAGAGTAATTTAATTAATTCAATTACTTAAATAGTAGCATGTATTGTAGTACTTAATAATTATACTTAGAATTAACTTCTTCAGTACAAATTAATCTGTTTATAACTTTAATAAAGTATTACTTATTAATTTATGAAGTATTATTGCATAAATAATTTAGTTAGTAGCATTTTTGTCCGTTGTTAATTGTTACTTGCAAACTAATTAGGAGTTGAGTTACTAATTTGTTTATTTTATATTGAAAATGATTACTTACTTATTTTTCTTTTGAATAAAGAAAAGTAGAAGTTTTGAAATTTTAATTTTTTTTTTTCTTTTGAAAATGTTAAAATTTTTGATATTATAATGAAATGAAGACAGAAAAAATAAATTCTTTTTTTCTTTCTTTTCTCGTAAATTTTCCAATTCAAAATTAATGCCAAGAAATTATTTTAACCTATTGTTTCTTTTTTTTTTTCATAATTGTTTGTTTTCAAGAGTAAATGATAAATTATGTAAAAAAAAACTGATTTGTTTTTTATTTTTTTGTTTTGTTTATTTATTTTTTTTTTTTAAAAAAAAATCATTTTAGCGTATTGTTTCTTTTTTTTCATAATTAAATTTTTTTTTCCATAATTTCCTTTTTTCATAAATTCAGTCTAAAATTATAATTTACAAATAGCATCGTAAATTTATATTGTATACTTAAATCAAAATTTTAATACAAAATTTGCTACTTAACTTTTTTTCTCTTTTAGTTAACAATTATTTATTCTTATCCATTTATGTTACTTACTTATTGTTTACTTATTGATACAAATTTTGAAATTTTCAAAAAGTAAGAAAAAAAAAACGAATAAATTAGCAAATAGCCATTAAGTAATTTAGTAAATAAGTGAATTTATGACAATTGGTAGAATATGAAATAATATTTAAATCAATTTTTATATCAATCTAAACAGGCTAATATAAAAAGAATATAAAAATTAAATTTTAGATAAAACTATTTAATTGTTATAGTTTTTTATCATTATAAAATTTAACTACTATTAAGCATTAAAATGAATCAAAAAATTTATTTGATTAAATGAAATTTATTAAATTTTTTTTTTTTGTTGATAAATTAATATAATGATATTTTCAATTCAATTTTACAAAACTACAATATTTTTCAAAATTACTTAATTTACTTTTTCAATATAAGTAGCTAAACGATCATTCAAATCGCTCATTTCTTTTTTTTCACGTTCACGACTGTCACGTATAGTTGACGCAGCATTTTGTCCAAATGGTGATGCACTTAACATTCCGGTACCACTTGTCAACGATGTTGTTGATCCAACTTCTGTGAAAAATTTTATGGTACGACCATTTGTAACTAAAATAAAATAATAAACAATTTTATCATCAGTTTTAAATTTGCATTTAACAATTTTATTATTTTATCAAAATATATTTTAAAAGTTTTTCTTTTTTTTTTTTGTTGATTGAAAAAAAAAAAAAATTTTATATTTTACTATGAGGTAAACAGTTTGTTAGCTAATTTAATGGTATAGTATTAGCTTAGCTATTAATTGCTAGGACATTAATTTATAAAACAATCAAATAATCATTTCTGTTTTTTTCTTTCTTTCTCTCTCTCTCTCTCTCTCTTTCTCTCTATTAAATGGAAATTAATGAATGAGCAAAATTAAATTCAATTAATAAATATAGTTTAAAATTACCACTTGATTCACGTAAACGTCCACCAAGAGGTTGACGTGACATTGGCGCAGAAACAAATGACATAATTTCTTATTTTAACAAAATGAACGAAGCAGTCAATCAACGTGAATGTTAAAATTTCCAGAATCTGAAATATTAACAAATTAATTTAAAATAGTTGGATAAAATTTTTAGTAAACTAAAAATTAAAAATCATTAATTAATAATTATAATAATCACAGATAATTTACAGATATTTTTATAAAAAAAGAAAAAAAAAAGTTTTATAAATAAACTTTTTATTATGCTATAACCAACAACTAATAATTTATGAAATTTTTTAAATTTAAAAACTACTGCTTAATTAGCTGTGACAATTTTAAATAATTTATAGGTAAATAACAAAACGAAAAAAAAAAAGAACTTGTAAGTATTATATTGACAATTGACAATTTGTTCGTTTCAATTATACAAAAATTCTGCTAAGGATTATTTTTTATATTCGCCCAAATTGTCATTTGTTGAAGAGAGAGAGAGAGGGAGAGAGAGGGAGAGACAGAGAAAGAAAAGGAGACAAAATGGAGAAAACAAATAAAACAACTTTCTCTTTTTTTTTTCTCTCTCAAAAGATTACTGTGTTGACAGAAAATACTTTTTAAGCATTTTTTTCTTTTCTTTTTTTTGTCATTTTCAACAAATTCAACTACAATTTAGAAATAGTAATTAAAATGCAAATAAAATAAGAAATTGCACTTGTTAGTATAGAAATTTATAAAACATTTTGGTATTTTGAAAATTTTTCGGTTTATTTAATTTTGTAAACAAATTGCAAAAAAAATGTTCATTTTTTAAAATAATTTAAAAATTTTGATACATTTATTAAATTATTCTACAAATTTATTAAATTAAAATTTTATGAAAATTTGATTCTGTTAAGCAAACGATAAATGATGATTATAGACAGAGTAAAGAATGAATTTATTTAAAACTTTTTCCATTTTTTAAAAAAAAAAAAAAGATTTCCAGTTTGCTAATAGAATTATTTAGCATGAAATATGATTTGATTCATTTCAATAAGTATAAGTAATGATGATAATTACATTTTACTATTTTCAAAAAATTTTTGCACTGTTTCATTTTACAATTAAAATGACAAAAAAAAAAAAAATTATTGATTTTGAAATAATTTTAAATTTTCGTATGGTTCATCTCATTTAATAAATGATTGCTTTTTCAAATGTAATAATTATCAACAATATTTGTATGGAAAAAGGAAGAAAAAAAAAAATTGAAAATTGAAATTTATGCACTTTTCATAATATTATCACTTTTTAAAGAGTAAATTATTATTTAATAAAATTGAAAGTTTTTTTTTTTTTTGACTAAGGCGACAAAGATTTCATGCGCTGAAAATTTTAAAAATTAAATAATTGCTAAACTTTTATTGAATTTTGCAAATGTCTGTTAATTTTCCGCGTCTAATTAGGCAATTAATGTTGCAATTCTTTTTTTTTTTTTAAGGAAAAAAATTATAATTAATAAATTATTAGGAAGAAAATAATTCCCATTTTCTTATTTTAGCAAAATAATTTTTTGAATTAATCAATTTTTGGAACAATAAAAAATAAACTTTTTTTTTGAAAAAAAATTGTTAATAAAAATGACAAATTAATTTCAAAGGAAAAAATTGTTTGTTTCATAAATTGTTTATATTTTATGAAATAATAATAACAACAATATTACTGTTTAGTTTGTTTTTTTCTCTGATGCTAAAATGATATATCAATTTCTCTTTTTGTTACCTTGACAAAACGATTTGTAATTATAAAGGTAATAACAAAAAAAAAAAAAAAAAACTAGTAAGGATAATATTAATAATAACAATAGTAATAATTAGTAATAATAATAACAATAGCAATAATAATAGTGATATTAATAATAATAGTAATAATTAGTAATAATAATAACAATAGCAACAATAATAGTGATATTAATAATGATAGTAACAATTAGTAATAATAACAACAATAGCAATAATAATAGTGATATTAATAATGATAGTAATAATTAGTAATAATAATAACAATAGCAATAATAATAGTGATATTAATAATAATAGTAATAATTAGTAATAATAATAACAATAGCAATAATAATAATAATGATAGTAATAATAATGGTAACAATTAATAATAATAATAATAACAACAATAATAATAACAATAACAACAACAATAGCAATACTAATATTGATGGTAATAATAATAATAATAATGACAATAAAACAAGATAGAATGAAAAAAGTATTTTAGGATGAGAAAGGTAAGCAAATGATGATATTTTAATACGTCCAATTATATTCCACCTGTACTGATCACATCCTCACCCAGTGTTCCTATTATTTGCCATGAAGTTGTGTGTATACCTGTAACAGGTAAATCACATATTTCTGTGACAGTTGACAATCTTCTGTCCTTCTAGCAATAGCCATCCATTTTTCCTCCCTCTTTCATAGCATCGTCCATTTTTATGCATCAATAAAACATATCATCAAACAAATTTTCATCTCAAAATGTCCAAAAAAATTTTCCATATTTCTTTTATTTCTTTTTTTTTTCTAAGTTAAAAAGAGAGAAAAATATTTCAAAATAATATTTAATAGTTACAAAATTATTTGTCAAATTCTTTTTTATTCCCTCTTCTCTTCTTTTTTTTCTATAAATAATTTCAATTGTAAAAAAAAAAAGATTAAAAAGCTTTTTTCTATATGATAATAAAATCTTTTTTAGAAAAAAAAAAAATGGAAAGAAATAAAGTAAAAAAGAAATGAAAAATAATTTTCTGCATTTTACAAATGTGAAAATTATTGAATAAATAAAATCTTGAATAAATGCAAAATAATTAATTTCTTTTTCTCCCAGAAAAAAAGGAAAATTTGAAAATAAACAAAAAAAAGGAAGTAAACATCCAAAAAAGTCTTTTTTTATATGATAATAAAATCTTTTAAAAAAATGGAAAGAAATAAAGTAAAAAAGAAATGAAAAATAATTTTCTGCATTTTACAAATGTGAAAATTATTGAATAAATAAAATCTTGAATAAATGCAAAATAAATTAATTTCTTTCCAGAAAAAAAAGGAAAATTTGAAAATAAACAAAAAAAAGGAAAGTAAACATCCAAAAAAGTCTTTTTTTATATAATAAAATCTTTTTTAGACAAAAAAAATGGAAAAATTAAAATAAAAAAGAAATGGAAAATAATATTTTGCATTTTATAAATGTGAAAATTATTGAATAAATAAAATCTTGAATAAATGCAAAAAAAATTAATTTTTTTCCAGAAAAAAAAAGGAAAATTTGAAAATAAACAAAAAAAAAAGGAAGTAAACATGCAAAGAATGTTAAAGTAAGCAAAAAGCAAGAAATAAATTGTACCAATCGGTAGCAAATATTAGCACACGATAAATAGACATTAAAATATAAAATATTTGAATGAAAAAATTCTCAAACTAAATGGTTTTTTTTTTTTTCGTTGGTGATTAACCAAAATAAACATTGGTAATATTTACGAAACAAATTAAATTTTTTGGAAACAAAATTTTTTTCCTTTTTTTGGGAGTAAAATTTTATTTTTATTGGAATATATTTACTAGGATAAAAAGAAATCGTATATATTAGTATTATTATTAAATAAATCAATGAATGAATAATTCGATTAAACAATTTTATTATTTATTTGTTTACATTATTCGCAAATAATTTTTTAATGGAATTAATTTTAGGAATTGAATTCATGAATGAATGGATGAAATGATAAGAAATGGAATTAATATTGCTCAAATGATTTCAATGAAAGGAATTCGAATTGCAAAAGCCTTAACTGAGAACAATTTATTTAAAATGTAAACAATAAAAAGAATTTGTGTAAAGAATTTTGAAATATCGAAAGTAATTTTAGTTTAAAAAAAATTTATAAATTACTTTGTACATAATTAAACTATTATTTATTAAATATACAATTAATTTCAATTTAAATTAACTTTTTTTTTTTAAAACATAGCAATTTTAGATAATTTTAACATAAAATTACTGTTCTATTTGTTAAATTATAATAGCACCGGTTGATGAGATTTAAAATTTTGCCTGAAAATAGTGCATTTCATTTTTACCGGATGACAAGACTAAAAATTTGAAAGTCCGAAAATGGGACATCACATTAGAGTAACTATTAATCTAACTGGTAATGCATTCATTTTCCATATGTGCGAATTTGTTTGCTATTTTATTTCGTTTCACAAATTTAATTCTAATAAATACGAAATTTAAATTATAAATTATAATTTTAATTTTAAAACTTTTTGCAGCAACACTTTTAATGAAAATTATGTTATTCACATAACAGAGAACTCTTAATAATATAACAATAAATTGTTTACTTATTTTCATTTTTTATGCTAGTTTTTCTAGATTGTTTTCATCAAATTTTCACTTACGTTTCATTCACGTTTCTCTCACGTTTCATAGTAACGAATAGTTGAACTTTTGAATATTTTATAAACTTTTATAACAATTCGTGGCACAACTTTATGTCTGTTTTAATGAATTAAATTTGCTAATATATCATATCATATCATATGTGTTATCAAATATTATCAAATCTTTGAAACAGCTTAATCTATGCAGTACTTCAATTTTTATTTAAATTACAAATTAAAATTCATTTCATTTCTTTTTTGGAAGGAAAAAAATTAAATTATATTTTTGTTCTATAATCAAATAATTTATCACTAAATAAATCTCAAATAATCTTTTTTGAGCTACTATTATCATATCAGCAAACTATTTTTATTTTCAAATAATTTTGCAATATAGATTTAGGAATGAAATAGTTTAATTTTCGATCAACAATTAATCAATTGCAAATATTCATGCGACATAACGATTGACCGGAATGAATTGACGCTGTGTCATTTGCGCATGGAACTATATAAAGTATGAAAAGATGAAAATATAAATTTAAAAGAAAAAATGTCCTTCAAAGTACAAATGCATTAAGTAATCGAATAAAGAATAAAATCCTTTCTTTTTTTTTTTCAATATTTCAAAAAAAAAAAAAAAAAAGAAGATAATTACAACATTTTATTGTTATTGATTGTATTTTATAAAATATGTCAAAATGATTTGATTTTTCTATGGGAACTTGAAAATTATTTAAAAGGAAATTTCAAAAAAAATGATAATGTTTCAATATTTCATTTTGAATAATTTATTCATAAAAAAATATCAATTATGGAATTACATTTGAAGTTAATTTGTCATTATTTATAATATATTATATAGCATTTTAATATTTCATAATTTATTATAGAGGAAATTAGCAATTATTCATTTATTGTCTTTTTCTTTTTGTTAATTAAATATTATTTAACAATTAAATTCAATCATTTGATCGTTCATTATGCAATAATTTTTCTTTTTATGATATGTTTAAATATTTTTTCCTTCCTTTTCGTTCACTAATAAAATAAATTTATTATACTTTTGAAAATAAAAAAAAAAAAAAAGCAAATCATTTTATTAAGAGATAAGAAAAAAGAAAGAGTAAAATTTTTTCTTTCTACCAATTAAAATATTATTTAATAATTAATTTTTTTAATTTCCTTTATTATTTCGTTTTCCGATGTTTTGAAATTTTTTCTTTTTCCAATTAAAAATTTTCAAATATTTATATTTGAAAAACAATTCTTTATTATTGCTCGAAATAGACAGTCCTTAAATTAATTAACTTTTTCTCTATACCTTTAAATTTGACTTTAGCGCCTCTTAATAATTTAAATTTAACTTTGCTGCCTCTTAATAATTTAAATTTGACTTTACACCGCCTCTTAATAATTTAAATTTGACTTTACACCGCCTCTTAATAATTTAAATTTGACTTTATACCGCCTCTTAATAAGATTACTAAGGGAAGAAATGACGTAAGTAATGACGTGGTTGATCTTTAATCAGTTTATCTTTTTTTTATCATTAATGAAATTGATTTACAATCATTTTATCACAACATAGCAATAACTGTGATATTTAGACATTGATATATGAATTTGTTTCTTATCACTTTATCACTTGATTTTTACAATTTTTTAGATGTGGTAGCTGCTACTTTCACAACTTTTCTTGTACGTCGATGTGGACATGGACAATATCCGCCATCTTCACCTGGTGAACCCATGAAACCAGGTGCACCAAGACCGCCAACATAACCACGTTGACCTGAGTGGTGTAATTTTATTTATTAATTACTGATAAAAATGATAAAAATTTAATTGGTGAAGCTGAAAATTATTAAACAAAATTACTAGTTTATTCATATGGCTAGTAAAACTATTATAAGTAAACTTGGCTTTTTCTGGAAAAAAAAAGTGATAAAGACTGACCTGGTTGTCCAACATCTCCTGGTGGTCCCAACGGTCCTTGTACACCAGGACTTCCTGCATTTCCTGGTGGACCCATGAAACCTTTAGCACCGATTTGACCACGTGGACCCGGTTCACCTGCTGCACCCGGGAGACCACGAACTCCTTCTCGACCTGGTGCTCCAACTGGTCCATCTTTACCAACTGGTCCTGGTTCTCCTCTTTCACCTGGTGATCCAATTTGACCAGGCTGACCTGGATGGCCCGGAACGCCATCATTTCCAGGTGTACCCTGTAAACAATGATTTTTTATCAAACTGTTAAAAAATTCCGGTTTGAATTTACAATTTTAAATTTGCCTGAAATATGAATGAATAAAATAAATTAAATAAATTGTTGAACAGCAGTGGAAATGATTAAAAGCAAAAAAAAAAAAAAAAATTGCCTGCGGTCCTGGTGAACCAGGAGTTCCCGGATATCCTATATGACCAGCTGGTCCTGGAGGACATACACGGCATGTACCATATTCTTTCATTGGCTTAACTGATACAGCAACTCCTGGTACACCAGGTTCACCTGGTAAACCTGGTTGACCAGGCATACCATCCATTCCATCCATACCTGGTCTACCCGGTGGACCTGGTGGACAACGATTCGATGTATCACAGCCTATAACAATTAATCAATTAATTTACTCATTTAAATTAAATTAAATTAAAAAAAAATTTTTTTAGAAATTAGCAGTTTATTTGAAATATGAATATTTTTCACATGAAACTTACTACATCTCGCTTCCGATGCTACCTGACGAACCAAACGTCTTTGTTTCATTGGTTGTATAAGACGTGCTTCTTGCAATTCCACCCAAGTTTGATCCTATAAAATTTTAAATATACCATTTTCTATACTGATTAATTATTAAATGATTAATTATGATTAATTATTAAATTTCAAATATAATTTTATAGCTTATATTAATTAATAATTACAGTTATACTAATAATTATTAATTTACAGCTTATATTAATTAATAATTATTAATTGTCTTTTTAACTTATTGGAAATATTTATACGGCTCACTTTTTTTTTTTTTGTTTTTTTAGAAATGAAAAATGCGGCATTTCTTTGAGGCATTTTTGAAGTGAATGAATGGAAGAAGCTAAATAATAAAAAAGAAATTATAACTAATGACTATTACTTCTGTGATCTATACAGAATATTTCAAATGTAACATTTAAAAGTTATTTAGGTTAAGTTAAATATGAGTATTTAGGTTAAATTAAATATCAAAATTATTCATTTTGTCATTATTATTATTTTTACTAACATTAAATTTAGCCAATCTTTCAAATAATTTTAAATTAAAATACAATACTTTGTAGCTCAAATACAATCGGATAGCTGTGAGCTTTTGAATAGTTTTCAAATTTTATAAAAATTTTATAAGTGTTTTTTCTGTTGTTTCATTCATTTCAATCATTTGCAAATGTTAGTTTAATTAATTTGGCATACACTAAATGTTGTCGCCTTTTCTCATAATTTGATTTTGTTATTGTTGTCATTATTATTATTTTAAGTAAATATATAATTTAAATTGAAAAATTAGTCAAAACCTTAAAATTTAGTCTTAAATTAGTGAAATCAGTAAAACCTTAAATTAGTAAAATTTAGAAAAATTAGTCAGAAGGAAATGTTTTATAAGAAAAAAAAAATCAGCAAATTTTCAACAAAAATTAATAGTAATAAATAGTAAAAATATATCAATAAAAAATTCATAACAATTTTTTTTTTTTTTTTGTTTTGAGAAACTTTTTTTAATAAATAGATTTTTTTAATTGAAAAAAAAATGAACATTTTAAAAATTATTTGATCATATAATAATGCTCTTTAATATTTCTTTTTTTTTATTTTCAACTTTATTCTTTTTGTCATGCAAATTTTCATTTTTATATATTATTATCATTTCTACTAAAATTTGAAAAATATTCTTGCATATAGTTTGCTGGAATTAATTTAAATTGCAAATTGCTGGAATTAATTTAAATTGCAAATATGTTTAGTGGGTCAGGTTAATATGATGACATTTTCATGTTCAATGAACCAAAATGAAAAAAAAAAAGAAATGGATTTGAAAGATAAAAAAATTACTGTAAAATAATAATCATTTTCAAATTTGATTAAAAATTATATTTAATAAAATAAACTTACTTGCATAACCATAAATTCATCCATATCAACGGCTAATTTATATTTCAGCATCGTGACAGAACCAAAAAATTGATGTATTTGTGCAAAAATAATTGTTATTGAAATAATTGAAGCAATTACAGCAGAAAAAGCTGCTACTTTAATTTTAGTCATAATTATATGATTGAGTTATCGAAATGAAATATCGTCGTCCCAAAATACCGGAAATGAAAATTTGATAATCGAATAAAATTGATTAAATTATCTTTTGCTAATTTATATATTAAAATTATATTGATTATATATTAAAAAAAAAAAAAGATTATATTGAAATAACAAATTTTTTTCAATGATTTGAGAAAAGAAACCAAAATGTGAAATGATCAAATCAGAAAAAGTAAGAATTAATTTTTTTTAACATAAAGTTAAAAAAAAATTTAACACATAATCTTTTTCATATTGAAATTTATCATAATAAATTGATTATTGATGCAATAGTTAAGTAAATTATCAAATAAGCCAAATAATGCCATCCTTATTTAGTCAATAATATTAAACTGTTAAATGCAAAAATTTTATAAATTTTTTTTTAAGAAGAAAGAAAAAATTTTGTAAAAAATTTTTTTCAAAAAGAAAAAAAGGGACGAATTTTTCAAAAAGTATTACAATAAAATGCTAGCTAATTCAGCAAAAGTTAGTTAATTCATCAAACTACAAAAACATAACAATAAATGCTAATTAATTTAATAAATCTCATTTTAACTAAGCGAATTTAAAATTTGTCAATTTGTCAATTTGATTAGGGATTAAATAGAAAGATATAATAATTAAGGCTTTGCTAAATATTTAATACTCATAATAATGATAATAAATAATTTTAATAATAATGATGATGATGATGATGAAATCTTTGATTCAATATGGCAACTTTTATATGTGAAGAAACAACAGGAATGGTACCAGTTGTCACTGATAATTATACCGGTATTAGAGTAGTAGTAGTAGTGGTGACAACAAATGATATTGGTGACATTAATGACAGACGGATTAATCGGTCGAACGCATATTCCGGTTTTGCTATGACATCCGATACAAATATTTAGTTTGTTGGAAGAAGAAGGAGAAGAAGGAGAAGAAACGATGACAAATTAGATAGATGACAAAGTTGAAGAATTTAAATCAAACAATCATTTAAAAACTCGTTATTTCATATTATTCCTAATTTTTATCTCGTTATACTAGAAGATAAAACGAATTTGAGGTGGACAAAAGAGAGAGAGAGAGAAAAAAAACAAATAAACAAGTCGAAAAAAAATAAACAAAGAAAATCCATCTTGTTTAATTGTAGCTTTTTTCTCTCTCTCTCTCTTTTCTCCCTCTCTCTCTCTATCTTTGTTAATTATCTTAAAAAATGGAAGTTAAATGTGAATGAAAAAAGAAGTGGAAAAAAAGAAAAATAAAATAAAAGATTTATTCGCAGTATAAAATTATTAATTGATTTGCTCTAATTTTCTTTTTTCCCCTCTAAAAATTAATTCTCTTTTATGAATAAAAATTTTGATATCAGTTTGGATTGTTTTTTTTTTTTTTGAAAAATGAAAAAATTATTCTTTTATATCCTTCTTTTTCTATTTCTTTCTTTAAAAAAAAAAAAAAACGAAATTTTAATTTTGTCTTTTTTTAGTAAAAATTTCATTATTATTATTATTATTTTCATATTAAATATGCTTCAATAGGATTAATATTTATTTATTGAAAAAAAANAAAAAAAACTTTCGAACAATGTCTAATAAATGTATGACAAGTAAAAATATTTTTTTAATTTTTTTTTTTAAGAAAAATATTTTGTAAAAATGTTCTATAAAAAAAAAAAGAAACACATCACAAAAAAAGTTACATTTTTTTGTTTTTATTTCCCTGCTAGAATAATTAAAATTAATAATTATACTTGGCGACAAATTATAAGTCTGAAGTGAAATGAATACTACACCTAATTTCATTTTTAATTTCAAAATTTTAAGTAAAATTCTTTTATCTTTAATTAGACGCATTTTTTTTTTCAACTCTTGAACTAATGGATCAAATTAATTAAATATTACTTTTATTTCAGCTTGCATTATTTTATAAATTCATTAATGCAAAGTGAAAAAAAAAAGATTTTTTTTTGAATAGAATTTTGATAATTAATGAATAAAAAAAAAACTAAAATATAAGACAAAATTTAAAAAAGAAAAGTGAAATATTGATCATAAAACAATTATTCAAATATTAAAATATGAATAAATTTAATATCAAAATATTTGATTAATAATGAAATTTGCTAAAAATAAAAATTATTGAGAATTGTCTAAAATATTAATTCCATCCTAAAATATTTCAATTATAAATATGTGCGGCGCAAATTGACAGAATGTGGCGCAAATTGACACAATGAATAAAAATATAAATTTATTCAAAAATAATGAACAAATATTGTTTATTGCTGGCCAACATTTGCAATTGATCCTGGTGAAGGTATTTTCATTAGTGGCAAATGTTCTTCAAGCAATAAATTTGCATTTTGATGAAAATTTCCAAGCGTTTCAAAATACTAAAAACAAATGTAGTAAATATTATTTTGAAATAAATAAACTGAAATATTAAATTTTAAAAAATTTAATTTTAAATAATAACAATAAACAAGTAAATAGGTGATGAAATAATTAACATTCATTCATTAATTTTATCAAAAATTTTTGGAAGAAAAAAGAAAATAATTGCTATAACTAATAATCACCTTCAATTTAAAAAAAGAAAAAATGAATAATTTAAATTTTATTGAATTTCAAAAATGAAACAAAAACTGACAAATAGGTCTTTTCTAATGGTTAAAACATACATCAAATAATTCCTTCTGATGTTCCTCTTTATCCGTGGGTAAATGTTCGGGAAATGCTGCAACTCGGGCAGCTTGTTGATCAAATTCTCTTACCATCCGTTCATAGAATTTTCCTTTTTCTTCGACCATTTCAGTTGTTCGTGCTTGTTTAAGCTTTTCTCAATAAATATAAAGCCAAAAAAATCTTTTTTATTATAACAAATTTAAAAAAAAAAAAAAGTTTATTTAAAATAAAATATTAAACAAAAAATAAAAAAAGGAAAAATTTATTCTTAAAATGTTTAATTCTATTAATTGTGAATAAATTTAATTAGTGACGAAAAGATTTAAAATGAAAATTTGATGACAATATAAAAACTTCATGTCTTGCTGCATCCATCGTATCGCGTGCTTGCATCAATTTTTTTTGTGCTTCAATCATTGCTAATTGTTCTTGTGTCACGAATCGTCGCATTTTACGAATTGATCGACGACCGAAAAAATTAAAATTTTCAGCAAAAAAAAAAAAAAATTATCCTTAATTATAAATTATACAAATAATTTTACAAATAATTTACAAAGTATAAAATAATCAAAAATCATTTAATTTGATAAATTAATTACAGAATATACAAATAATTTACAAAGTATAAAATAATCAAAAATCATTTAATTTGATAAATTAATTACAAATTATACAAATAATTTAAAAAGTATTCGAAAAAAATTGTCCTTTAATTACAAATTATACAAATAATTTAAAAAGTGTAAAATAATCAAAAATCATTTAATTTGATAAATTAATTACAAATTATACAAATAATTTACAAATTATTCGAAAAAAATTGTTCTTTAATTACAAATTATACAAATAACTTACAAAGTATAAAATAATCAAAAATCATTTAATTTGATAAATTCTACAAATTTTACTTTATCAAACTTTAACTTTAATTTAACTATATCCAACATTTTGATCCAAATAATAGTTTGCATAATTTTCCAGAAATAAAAATTTTAAAATGTACTAAAAAAAAAAAAAAGAAAGAAAGCTTATCATATTAATTAGCTAAAATATTACATCAAATACATTGAAGTAAATTTTAATTAAAATTTCAAATAAATTTAATAACTATTTAAAAGAAAAAAAAAGAAGTAAAAATTGTTGAAAATAATAGTATTATTTGAAACCTTTAGTTTGCATTTCTCGATTCATTATTGCTAAACGTTTCACAACTGCTTCAGCTTCAGTTAATGCAACCTAAAAATAAGTTACAATTAATAATTATTAATGTAAAATTTTTAATTAAATCTTTTTTGTCATTCTAATATTAGCATATAAATAAAATTACATTTTGTTAAAATTGAATTTAATGGATGAATAAGTAATAATCATTCAATTTGATAAATCAAAAAAATAAATTATACATATTTGTAATTTTTAATAATTATTTAAAAAAATGCTTGTAATGAAAGTATTTAATTTAATACTAATAATAAAAATAAATTAAGTTCAATAATTAATTATCACATTGATTTCTCTTAACTTTAAATTTGAAACGAATGAAAAGAAAGTTTTTAACGAATTACAGCTTAATTTTCTGGATTTTTTCCGATTACCCGAGTATTTTCCGGATGAAATGATCAATGAATAAGTTAAATTCAGTAATTAATTATCACATTGATTAATATTATTCCGTACTAACTTCAGTTTTGAAAATTAATGTTTAAATAAAACATTTTTTTTTCTTTTAACACTCATAAACCGCGTTGAAACGGAAGAAATAACAAATTATAGCTTAATTTTCCGGATTTCTTTCCGATTACCTGGGCATTTTCCGGATGAAATGATCAACAAATAAATTAAGTTCAATAATTAATTATCACATTGATTGATATTATTCCGTACTAACTTCAATTTTGAAAATTAATGTTCAAAAGAAACATTTTTTTTTCTTTTAACACTCATAAACCGTATTGAAACGGATGAAATAACAAATTATAGCTTAATTTTCCGGATTTCTTTCCGATTACCTGGGCATTTTCCGGATGAAATGATCGAGAAGCATTAATATTTTGAGCGAATATTTCATACGGATCCGTTTTCTCACCACATTCAATGTTTCCACTCCGTAAAACTGTTTCATCATTTTGCAAGACAATTTCTAATCGATCAACTAACTTATCTACATCTTCCTGATATCTGTAAAAGTATCATTTTTCTTTCTCTCTTTCTCTCTCTTTCTCTTTTTTTTAAAAATTATTAAATTTTAAAGTCAAAATAAATCAATAAATATGATTAATTGATAATAACAAATGAGAAATTGTTCATTTTTCAATAAAACAATGAATTTGAAAGTGATAAAATTGAGGTAATTTATGAATTATAACCAAATTTGACATATACTAATTAATATACCAATATAATTAATTAATAATTAGTTTTTCATTTAAAAGTGTTTATCCATCCAAAAAAAAAAGTAATAATTGAAAAATTTTCAATTTATTTGTTTTATTTTTCAACAAATAAAAAAAGATCGTTGATGAAATTTCATTTTTAAAAATTTTTCTATTTTTATTTTTCAGTTCAACAATAACAAAATTCATAAGTNTCGTTGATGAAATTTCATTTTTAAAAATTTTTCTATTTTTATTTTTCAGTTCAATAATAACAAAATTTATAAGTAATTTAATGGATCTTCATAACCAACTTGTAATATTTTTCAATTTCAGCAACAAATTCAGGTGCTAAACGTGTCTGCTCAACAATTCCCATCCGTTCACCTACCTAAAATAAATTTATTAATTTATTCAAAAAAAAAAGTAAACAAATTGACAAAAAAGGAATCTCTCAAATTTCCATTAAATTATTAATATTAGTTAATTAAAAAAAANAAAAAAAACATATGCATTCATTAATCTTTCAAATATTTTAAATTTAATAAAATAAATTAACAACAAAAAAAAAATGAAAATTAATAAATTAAAATTAATAAAAATATAAAAAAGTAATAGTCCCTTTTATTTTATTTCTTTTTTAAGATATCATTTTAAAATATCACATTTTAATATATATCCAGTGATTAATCTTTGATCATTTTTTCATTTCATTTATTCTCTTCCTCATTTCTTGTCTTTTATAAATCTTAACAAAATTAAAATATACGAATAAAATTTGTTTCATTAATCAAATAACGTTTATTGATTCAAATCTAACAATTTTAATATTTTTTTTTGCACTTTTTCTCTTTCTCTCTGTCTCTCTCCTTTTTTTTTTTTTTTTTTTTTTTTAAAGAAATGATTTAAATTAGAAAATAGAATGAACCTTAAAGAGAAGCTTTCCAACTGGTCCACGTTTTTTCCTCTTCTCAGATTCATCATCACTAATAGCAGAAGAAGATATTCCAGATTCTTCCATTCCTTTTTTTTTTTTTTTCTTTTTTGTTTAAACCAATTTACAATCAGTGATCAGTTAACAATGAATTGTTATCAAATTTAGATTTGTATTTATAAATGATTTTTTGAAAAATTTTAATAACAAAATTAAAATATGAATTTATGTGAATTATCGTAATGCATTACAAATTCGCAATAAGTACACTAAACTTATTAATTTAATATATATATAAATTTAGATTTGTATTTATAAATGATTTTTTGAAAAATTTTAATAACAAAATTAAAATATGAATTTATGAGAATTATCGTAATGCATTACAAATTCGCAATAAGTATACTAAACTTATTAATTTAATATATAAAAATTTAGATTTATAATTATAAATAATTTTTTGAAAAATTTTAATAACAAAATTGAAATATGAATTTATTAGAATTATCGTAATGCATTACAAATTCGCAATAAGTACACTAAACTTATTAATTTAATATATATATAAATTTAGATTTATAATTATAAATGATTTTTTGAAAAATTTTAATAACAAAATTAAAATATGAATTTGTCAGAAAATTGAAAAAAAAATGTAATTGAAAAATATCCATGCTAATAAATTTATCAATCAAATGATAATAACAATTTCAAATTGCTGAAAAATCAGTTTTCCTAAATTATCAGTTCAAAATTATCAGTTTAACTATAAAAGCTAATATCAAAATTTGTTTCCGAAACTATAATGTAAATTCTATTGCTAAATTTTTGATAGATTTAAAATTTTCCGGCAAATATTTATTGTAAAATTAAAATTAAATTTAAACTTCACATTACTTACTGTAATTGAAAAATATTCATGCTAATAAATTTCTCAATCAAATGATAATAACAATTTTAAATTGCTTAAAAAAAAATGGCTTACATGGAAATTTTTTTTTTAAATCTTGTTAATTTATTTTTTTCCACTTTTCATTTTTATTTATTTATTTATTTTTTTTAATCAATTTTTTCAATTTAGTTTGCTATTCATAATCTCATCAAAATATTTTCTCCTTGTAATAACAGAAAATGAAAACGAAGAGATAAAAATTAGCTATCAAATGATTTAAGAATAAAAATTAAAATGGAATTGAAAAAAAATGAATTGAACTTCCCTTTATCATTTTTTTTAAAGATTCATTTTCAACCATTTTTTATTCTCCTTTCTTTCTTTCTCCCTCTCTCTCTCTCTCTTTGTTCCTCTTTTGCTACACAAATATTTGCCAATTAAATGATCTTTTTTTTTTTTTGAAAAAAATATCTGAATAAAATTGAAATATAATTGAATGGCGACGAGTGTGCTATTTGTTTTTTTTTTTTTTTTTTTATTGAAATTATCGATCATTTAAAAAAGGTTTTTTTTTTTATAAAAAATTGCCTTTTAAAATGACCATTTTCATATTTATGAATTTTACATCGAATGACAAAAAAGTGATTTAAAAATATAAAAAAATTTAAATTTTTTTTTAAATTTTTAAAAATATGAAAAAATGTATAATCAAAAAAAAAAAATTTCCAATGTGAAATTATTCATATTCTTAATAAAATTTTTTTATTTATATTTTTTGTTTCAATTAAATTATTTGAAATTCTCAGAAAAAGAAAATTTTGGAAAATTTGAAGAGTTTTTATATAATTTTAACGATTGCTATTGTTTCTTATTTTTGAAATTTTTGAAATAAGTGATTAATTTCAAAGAAATTTATTGTAATGCCGTTTTTTCTTTTTTTTTTTTGAAATAAACATTTTCAGTTAAAATTTGATGTTAGAGAAAAAAAAAGGAATCAAATTTTTTATGCATTTAATTTGTTTGCTTAACCGAACTTTTCGTACAAATTTTACAAATTTAAATTTGTAAAATTTTTTTTGTAAATATTCATTAAATTTAGCATCAAAGCTAATATATAATATACTAACTGTTAACAATTGCATTTTTGCAATTGACGAAAAAAAAAATGAAAATATTAAAACTGTGAAATTTAAAAAAAAAAACTTAAACTTGCAAATTTTATTTTCATTAAATTTATACAACGAATTTTTTTTTTTTTTTTCAAAATGTTAGACTTTGTTGAGTTTATTTGTGGGATAAACAATGAAATGTTTTCTTCTATTTGAAATTTGAATCTTTTTTCATTTTCATTTTGTTGCATATTTTTTTTCTACGATTTAAATTAATTTTCCTACATACACACATACACATACAGACATACTCGCATATACACATACAATTCACACACGTGTTTACATACTTACATCATACACATACATCATACATATACGTATATATAAATACACACATACACGCATACACACAGACATACATATACGTATACGTATACATAAATACAGACATACTCACATACATAATACACATACATGCTGGCATACTTACATCATACACATACACATATATACACATACTCAAATGCCCACATACATGCATACACAGAGACATACATATACGTATATATAAATACACACATGCAAGCATACACACAGACATACATATACGTATACATAAATACAGACATACTCACATACATAATACACATACATGCTGGCATACTTACATCATACACATGCACATACTCAAATGCCCACATACATACACATACATGCATACACAGAGACATACATATACGTATATATAAATACATCTGTACACACAGACATACTCACATACACACATGCTTATATACTTACATCATACGCATAAACATGCACATATATACAATACTCAAATACCCACATACATACACATACACGCATACAAAGACATACACATACATCATACATATACGTATATATAAATACATCTGTACACACAGACATACTCACATACATAATATACATACATGCTTACATACTTACATCACACACATGCACATATATACACATACTCAAATGCCCACATACATAATATACATACATGCTTACATCACACACATGCACATATATACACATACTCAAATGCCCACATACATAATATACATACATGCTTACATACTTACATCATACACATGCACATATATACACATACTCAAATGCCCACATACATACACATACACATAGATATACGTATACATAAATACATTTGTATGATAATGAAATGAAAAAGATGAAGCGAGACTACTCAATTTCGGATATTAACTTGGCTAAGGCATTCATTGTTCAGTCTCGATCGGTGACAATGATTTGTCGCATTCCATTTGTGCAACCCATGCATGCTTCTTCGATTTTGCCCAATGCTTTTGCTTCATCAATTCTTAGGCAATAAATTCTTTTTGCCCTTAGAGAACAGAATGCTTTGCTTACTTTTACATTCTAAGCAATGCTTATAATTTTATTCTAATCTTTCAGTTACAAATTCATTTCGTTTTTTAATGTATCTTTTTCCCTAATTTTAATTTCAATTTCTATTTTTGGAGATTTTTCTTTGAATTAAATTTTTAGATTAAAAAAAAAAAAAAATTTTTATATGTCATTTTTATTTGATTGATCAATACTGCTTCTTATTTGCTAACTAATTTTATGTCTTTTAAAAGAATTCTTTTTATTGAGTTTTATTGCATTTCAATATTTTTTATTGTCAATGTAAATGTGATAAAAATTTTAATTGCTGCTTAAAGGTAAATAAATTGTTAATTATTATTATTACTAATATTATTTAATTTAGGTATATTTGTTAAGCTAATATTGTTCGTTCATTATAATTACATTAATATACTATTCAGTTATTACTTTAAAATTTATCATTTTTTTTTTGAAATTTTTTTTTTAATTTTTTTTTAATTTTTTTTTAATTTTTTGATTTTTAATTAATTAGCTAAATTACGATTAATCAAACTGAAACGATATTAAGATTTGAACTGATCGTATTGGTGACATTGATATTTGATTTTGGTATTTGCGATATTTGAACATAAATATATAGTGCATTAATATATTGATATTGAAACAAATAATGATATATCAGTATTTGAATACTGATATATCGGAATTAAAATAATACATTGATATTAGGATAAATGATAAGATAGAAAAGACTAATTGATAAAGAAATAGTTTTATGTACTTAACAATATATTCTGCTACATACTTTTTTTGTGATTTGCTTTTTTTCATAAGCGAAATCAGAAATATTTAATTTCAACTTTTTGAAAATTATTTTGCTGATTTCTTATATAAAATTAAACGATTAAAATTTCAATTTAATTTACTAAAAGATTTTTCAACTTCAAAAAAATGAAATTACGATAAAAAGAAAGGAAAGAAATGTAAGAGTGAAATTATTTGAATTAATTTATAACCTTCAAAATTACTCCCTGAAAGAGAAATTTAGCAAAAAAAGAAAAAGCAAATTGAAATTGAGTATAAATTGTTAAATACATCTGTTTTAAATTATTTTATAATTTAATCAAACTTTTTTTTCTTTTGCTAAAAGAATTATTAAAATCTTTTTATCAGACATACAATAAAACAATTACTAAAATTTTATTTGTCAGATATTGATTAAAATTTTTGTTAAAAAATATTTTTAAATAAAATTTACAAAATGAATGATAGTTAAAGATAATTTAATTAATTTATTGGCGTAACAGAAGAAATGACATAATTATTGCCATCATTAGAAACAAATGTTAGTTGTCCTATCACCATAGTAACATTTCAATCTTTAGCTTTTTTTTTTTTTTAATTCTTATTTCCTTGTCACCATTGTCGTCATTGTCGCCATCGTCGCCATTTGTCGTCGTTATGGTCGTTATTCTTGTCATTTTCATCATTAATTTGTAAAAAAAAAAAAAAAAATAAAAATAAATAAATTCACTGACATTTCCGTAATCAATAAAAAAATGAAATGAAATGACAAATATCAATGTTTCACATTATCCTTTTTCTATTTTTTTTTTTTTTTTTCACATTATGTCTCATTATTTATTCATTTTTTTTTTCTTGCTTACAATTAAAATTTCAATTTGTTAAATTGCAAATATAACGATCTTTTTTTTTTTTTTTTATTTCTTTTTATGAAACAAAAATAGTTTGTGGCGATTATATTTCCGCTCTTTTTAAAATTTAAAATACACTAAATGATCGCAATTTATTGCTGTTATTATGTTAATACTTTGTAACAAAAAAAAAAAAAAAAAAATAACAAATAAAATAATAAATAATTTTTCAAAAAAAAATAAATAAATAAATAAAATAAATTGATTAATTGTAAACATATATTTTTTCAATAAAAAAAAAAACTTTTTTCTTTGAAATATTTGCTTTTCAGACAAATTTTTTCCCTTTTTTTTAACTTTTATGTTCTTACTTTATGTTATATATTTACATTAATCTTTTTTTTTCCTTTTTTATCTATCGTAATTAATTTATTATAAAAACAAAATGAAATTTTAGTGTATGAATTAAAATTTTTTTCTATAAATACTTATGTATAACTAATTAGTAACTTAAGAATACAATTCTTAAGTAATTATTCCATCTCATGATAATTATTCTCTATTTTATAGGTTAATCTTACTTCTAATAACTTTTAAGTTTAATATATTATCATTATTAAACTTATAACATTGATCGAAATTTTATATATTTAACTCTTAAGTCGAGAAATTTTTTTTTTACATATTTTTTAAATAACTCTTCAATTTATATATTATCATTATTAAACTTATAATATTGATCAAAATTTTACATATTGTCACTTTTTATTTATATTTGTCATATTGTCACCTTTTATTTATGTTTGTCACATTTTTTTTTTTTAATTTGTATATTATCACTGTAAACTTATGCATTCCTACTGTAGCCACTTTTGAGTTCATAAAATTACTCTTCAAATTTCAATCGGCAAATTTTTGAAGAATTTTTTTTTTTTTTTTCATGTTAGAATTTTCAATGAAATATGACATTGTTGATGCATTTTTCTTTTTTTCTTTTTTGTCTCCCTTGTGTATTTGCTAATTTTTTTGTTTCCTTTTTTATAAATTTAAAAATGGAAACTTCCACATCTCTTAGATTGCAATAACAATAAATTACGGATGATTGCATAAGATATATCCGGAAAATAGTTCGTTTATGATTGATTTATATATCCAAATAGAAAAAAAAACAAAAAACAAAGTAATATGAATCAAAATTTCGCAAAACATTATAAACAAACTTTTAAAAAAAAAAAAGAACAGAAGAAAAAAAACAAACAAATTTAGTAAACATCGCTATAAACTTTAACTTTAAACACATTTTAGAATTAGAAAAGTTAGAAAAAATGAGAAACAAACAAAAAAATTAAAATATTTGAGCAATTATAAGTTAACACGTTAAACAGAAAAGTAATACACGTAACATATCAGTTAGCAATTATAAGTTAACACGTTAGACAGAAAAGTAATACACGTAACATATCAGTTAGCAATTATAAGTTAACACGTTAGACAGAAAAGTAATACACGCAATATATCAGTTAGCAATTATAAGTTAACACGTTAGACAGAAAAGTAATACACGTAACATATCAGTTAGCAATTATAAGTTAACACGCTAAACAGAAAAGTAATACACGTAACATATCAGTTAGCAATTATAAGTTAACACGTTAGACAGAAAAGTAATACACGTAACATATCAGCTAGCAATTATAAGTTAACACGCTAAACAGAAAAGTAATACACGTAACATATCAGTTAGCAATTATAAGTTAACACGTTAAACAGAAAAGTAATACACGTAACATATCAGTTAGCAATTATAAGTTAACACGTTAAACAGAAAAGTAATACACGTAACATATCAGTTAGCAATTATAAGTTAACACGTTAGACAGAAAAGTAATACACGTAACATATCAGTTAGCAATTATAAGTTAACACGCTAAACAGAAAAGTAATACACGTAACATATCAGTTAGCAATTATAAGTTAACACGTTAAACAGAAAAGTAATACACGTAACATATCAGTTAGCAATTATAAGTTAACACGTTAGACAGAAAAGTAATACACGTAACATATCAGTTAGCAATTATAAGTTAACACGTTAAACAGAAAAGTAATACACGTAACATATCAGTTAGCAATTATAAGTTAACACGTTAGACAGAAAAGTAATACACGTAACATATCAGTTAGCAATTATAAGTTAACACGTTAAACAGAAAAGTAATACACGTAACATACCAGTTAGCAATCAATAAAAACATAAATTTATTTGTATTGATTAATTAAATTGTGCTTATTAAAATTTTAATGCGAATTTTAATAAATCAAATTCAACAGTTTATTTTCAATTTTAATTTCAATAATTTGTTACTTTGTGTAAACATATAACACCTAATATATTTTTAGTGATTTTTTTTTTTTGAAGGACATTTTTTTGTCACCTTTTTTCCTTTCTTTTTTTTTTTTTTTTTTGAAAAGAAAAATCGAATTATCATCTAAAAATTTTTCATTTTTTGCTTTTTTCTTTTTTTTTGTTTTTTTTTTTTTTTTTTTTTTTTTTTTAAAAAAAAAAAACTAATTTTCTTTTAAAAAATTTTTTTTTTTTTTTTTTTTTTTTTTTTTTTTTTTTTTTTTTTTTTTTTTTTTTTTTGTTAGAGATTTAATGTTACCATACAATATGATACTTAAAATGCATCATTTCATTTCATATTCAATTCACAAATAATTATTAGCAATTATCTTACTTCTCATTAATTTCTTCTCTCTTTCATTTTATTCCATTTTAAAAAAAAAAAAAAAAATGGAATAATTATCTAAAAAAAATTTTCCAAAAATTCATTCATTTACTGAATTTGAAATCATTAATTTTTTTTTTTTTTAACTTAAAACTATATTTTGTGACAATTAATTAATTAATTGATTTGACATTTGGCTAAATGATTGATTTTTTAATATATATGGATGTATCTGGGTGTATGTGTGTATGTGTGCATGTGTGTGACACAAAATTAGCAAAACGGACGATTTCATCGTTTTACGTCACACATTTTGATTTAATTTTCACATTTGTTACAAATTTTACACATTTTAAATATGAGTAATTTTGCTTTTTTATCTTTAAAACATAAATTTTTGAAATTTTAAATGATAAACAGTAGTAAGTTTAATTTTATGAAAGTTAATTTTAGCATAGTTATATAGGATTATTGATCGATTGATTGATTGATTGATCGATCGATTGATTGATTGATTGATTGGTAACAGTACGCATTTTATTGATTGATAATATCGTGATATGATATGATAAGCTCTTTTGCTTTGTTATTAATTAAGTATTTAAAATAGAAAGTTTTCGCAATCACTCATACTTCTTTCTCTTTTTTTTTTTTTGAAATACATTCGTTAATTAAGTTGCACTTCTTCTTACATTTTAAAGTACTTTTATTTTTTGAAACTATTAACACTTACTTTGATTTATTTAAATTTCTCTCCATTTTGCAATATGTAATAGATCGATTAATGAAATTTTCAGTCGAATTAAAAAATGAAAATTAGAAAATTCTCATTTTAAAATGATTTAGGTACTTCGAAAAATCAATTTTACAATTTCATTTATTCCAATATGATAGAAGATTGCTTGTGAATTTGTTGAATTATTTGAATAAACATTGAAAATTAAAGAATACAACAACAAAAAAAAAAATTATTTTTAAGCCTTAAAAATGACAATTATTGATAATATTGATAAATGATAATTTTTAACAAAAATGATAATCATTAATTCTTTCTTTTTCCTTCAAAGTCTATTGAATGGTTAATTTAAAACTTTTAACAAATGTAATATATCTTAATGTTTTGGTTAATTTTCGCAAACTTCAAAATAAATAATTGTTTACTCGATAAAATGCAAATATTTTCACACAAAAATATTACTTATCTTAATAAATTTAATTTGAAAAAATTATATAATATTTGTGGAAAGATGGAGAATACTTTTTAAATATTCCGAAATTTCTTTAATATTTTATTTTCAAAAATTTTTGAATGCAATATATCTTAATGTTTTAGTTAATTTTTGCAAACTTGAGAATAAATAATAATTGTTTACTCGACAAATGCAAATATTTAACACAAAAAAAAAATTACTTATTTTAACAAATTTAATTTGAAAAAATTATATAATATTTGTGGAAAGATGGAAAATATTCCAAAATTTCTTTACTATTTTATTTTCAAAAATTTTTTCAAAAGACTATCAAATGGTTAATTTAAAAATTTTTTAACGAATGCAATATATCTTAATGTTTCGGTTAATTTCCGCAAACTTCAACAAAATAAATAATTGTTTACTCGACAAATGCAAACATTTTAACACAAAAATATTACTTATCTTAGTAAATTTAATTTAAAAAATATATAATATTTGTGGAAAGATGGAAAATACTTTTTAAATATTCCGAAACTTCTTTAATATTTTATTTTCAAAAGACGGTTAATTTAAAATTTTTAACGAATGTTATTTATCTTAATGCTTTGGTTTTAATTTTTACAAACTTCAACTTTGTTTTAACTTCAATTTTAGTTTTTTTTTTTTTTTTTTGTCGTTATGATTATTTTTCTTAAATAATTTTATGCACAAATGAAAAATCATTAGCGATGCAATTGCAATTGCGCAGATTGTCCTCTAATTTATGCTTAATAGATTTAAAATTTTGAGATTTTCACTCTTTCCTAATTCCTTCTCGTCACCATCTTTCTCTCTTAGCAATTTTCTCATTTGTTATTTTTCATTTGTTGAAAATTTTTCACAAATTTACTTCTTTTGCAATTCTTTCTTTCGCATATAAAATTGAATTGAACAAAAAAAAAATTTTCTTTTTTAAATGGAAAATCCATTTTTTCAATTTTATTTTTTGCGCTTATAACCTTCAATTTTATTTTTTTTTTTTTTTGAATTTCAAATGATTTTTCTTTTTCTTTTTAATGTTTTCGCTTAAAAGCTAAAATATTTGAAATGATGAAAAAAAAAAGCAAATTTACATGAAATATATGTATGTGAAATATTTTGGCGCAAATTGTTCATTAAGCTATTAATATGGCTAATATAAACTATTTACCTGTTCTACTATGATATTTATTTTTATCACAAATTAATAGTAACTTATCAAACATTTGTTAACTAATCAATATTGACACTTTTTATAAACTTGATAAAAATGCCATCTAACTAAAAAATATTTACAAAAAATAAAAACTTCGACAAAATTTGACAAAATTCTTTTTTTTTTTTTTTTTTTGCCTTTAATAAAACAAAAAAATGCTCTTTCAAATTATTTTTACACTTTTCAACATTACATTGAAATTTTTATTTGTTTCAAAAACATTTCATTTCCTTTTTTTTTTCAATTTTAATAAGTAATAATTTATTATAAGGAAAAAGAGATTTAATTTTTGCAATGCATAAATTTTTTAAAATTAATTTTCTTGAGTTTCATTCGTTTTTCCCTTTTTGATCTAATTGTCATATGCTATTATTGTGACACTCTAAACTTAATTCATATTATTTTATTCTTCAAAAAATGCAAAAGAAAAAAATTTTTCATTTCTTTTGAATTCTACAAATAATGCCACTTTAAGGGAATTTCAACTGAAATGCGAATAACTTTATAAAAAAAAAAAAAATTGAAAAAAAAATTTTCAATTTTTCAAATTTTGCGGATAGAAGATAGTCACATAATGTCGTTTTTCTTTTCAACTTTTCATTTACTATTTTGTATGCATTTTAAAATTAAATTAATCATAATTAACTACTAAAATTAAAAATTGAACAAAAATGAATAAATTTAATTATTTCAATGATAGTTATTAGTATTTTACGTTATGAATTAGTAAACAGGTAAGCAAGAAGAATTTACAATATGTCACCAACAGGTATTTCGAAAAATACTACTCTTTACTCTCTCAGGTAACTAATAAACAGAACAAGATAATTATAGAGTATATAATTTATCTTAAATTTTTGCTCGATTCAATTTTGCACCCTTTGATTTAAATCAAATTTTTCATTTCGAAGCTAAATGAAAAATTTTTCTTGCTAATCTTTTATTGAATTTAATATTAGCATTAAAAATATTTTCCTCTACATTTTCATTACTGATCTCTTGTAATAGATTTATTGAAAATAAAATTTTATTTTTATTGATTAAAATTTTAAAATTCGAAAAAAAAGACAAAGAAAAAATGAAAAAGAACAAAAAGAAAGAAAGAAAAATTTTTTTTTAAAAAAGTTAAAATGATCCGCTTATAATTGTATTCATTCATTATCTTAAACATTTCACAAAACATTTTGATAAATTAAATGCATTGATCTGTTTCCATAGAGATATATGTATATGAATGAATATACTTTAGAATAATTTATTTCATTTCGTTAATGCTTAATCTCTCATTTTACTTTCTTTATGTTTTACAAAAAAAAAAAAAAAAGATTAATCTCTTTTCCAATCAATTTAAAATTTTTTGTTTTTCTTTTCTTGCATTCTTTTTTGTTTTGTTTTTTCATTTCTTAAATTTACTTTTCTTTTCATTTTTATCAACCGTCTTTTTCTCTTCCCAAAAAAAAAAAAAACAGTTTTATTTATTTTGTGCTCAAAAATTTTTGCATTAATAAAGTGAAGTACAGTTGATCAATTTTAAAATGGAAAAGAGAAAATAGAAAATAAAATGACAGAAAAAAAAAGAAAGAAAGAAAGAAAGAAAGTGAAAAAAGCGACAATTTAATAATAGTTTGATGATGAAATAGGAAGAAAATGAAGGAAATAAATGGAAAAAAAAAAAGAAACATAAAGTCCTCTTTTAAGTGAAATATTTTTTTTTTTCGTTTTTTTGAAATCAAAAATAAAATAAACAATCATTAATCGACTAATCGTGTCGCATTAAATATTAAACTTCTAAAATTTTACATCTTGCATTTATCATTTAAAATTTAAAAGTTTTTTAATTTAATAATAAATTTTATTAAAGTTAGAATTTAAATTAATCCGACAAAAAATGCATATCAAATAAGAGAAATATAACTGTATAAATTCAAATATTAGCTTTTATCCATGCATAAATTTTTCATTAGCACTAAAATATTTTTCTTTTTCTTTTCTTTTTCATTTTTCTTTTCACTTTTTCATTTTTTTTTTTCTTTTTGCATCATTTCATTTCATGCTATATTTCATTTTAATTTAATGAACATAAATTCTTAACGTTCATTTCTTCTTCGCTTTCCCTTTTTTTTTTTTTTTAAATTTAATATTTCTTTTTAATATTCAATATTTTAAATCTGCTTAATATTTCGAATGAAGCGATGACTTTTTAATTATGAAATTGATTAAAAATTCTTGTTGCATACGCTGAAATAAATATATTATTAAAAGTCATTTGATAAAAAATTAAATTATTCTATCGTTAATTTCTGTCAACTTATTATTTTGTTTTTTCTACGATGTAAATTATAAATAACTTTTGTTTTTCATACTTTTTTTTAATAAATAATGTTTTTTATACGATATAAATTATAAATATCAATGCGAATGAATTTTTGAATTTTTTTAAAATTAACCCTCTTTTTTTAAAAAATATTTTTGATAGTTTATTTATCGTTTTAATATCATTTTTTGTTTTTTCTTACTTTCCCATTTTTTTATCTTTCATCTTTTATATCTAATTTACGTCATTTCCTTCTTTCTTTTTTTTTTTAAATCTATTTTGTTCCATTTAATGAACGCCAATTTTATTTATAATAGTAATACAATAGATTGCCTTGAAGAAGAAAATGCGCAAATGTTTGTCAATCAATCAAATTTTCATTTTCATTTAATTGTTCATTTTATTCATATCACAAATGTTCACTAAAATAGCAGTGTATTTCATTTTAAAAAAATAACTTTTTTATTTTTTTTTATTATTTTTGTACATTTCCATTTCTTTCCTTTTTTTATTTCAGAAAGAAAAGAAAAAGAAATTATCTTTCAGTACCAAATTTTTTTTTTTTTAAATTTTTACATCCAAAAAAAAATTTTAGAACAAAAACGAATGTTTACATTTCAAAAACAAATTGTTTTTTCTTTTTCTTCTGAAAAGAACAAAAAATTTTTTTTTCAAAAAATTTTAGCATTTCATTTCCATCAATTTTTTTTCCTTCAATAAATTTTATTCATATCATATTCAAAATTAATTTGCTAATTAATATTTATTAAAATGATATGTATGTAAATATTTTACGAATAATTTTGAATTATATGTAAAACTATTAAAAAATAAAAATATTTTCAATTTTTTTTCAGGAATTTTTTTTTTTTCTGTAAATATGAAATAAATTACTTATATTTTTTTACTTTCAAAAATGAAAAAAAAAAAAAAATGAACTGAAATTATTGAAGGATTAAGGAAATGACCTATTATTGATTGCTACTTTGAGAAGATAATTAGTGGCACATTATTGGAAGAAGTATTAATCGTAATCTCACAGACGCACATTTCAAATAATTATTCGATATGAATCGGGCAATGATCATTTCCTTTCCCGCATCACTTTTGCCCATCTTTTTTTTCTTTCCCCCAATTATCTACGGGTAACATTTATTTATATGAATGGGTAAAGGATGAGATGAGATTAGTCAATGAAATTACATCATCATTGACATGTACCAATTTTTAATGTTGTTGAATTTATAAAATTTTAAAATTTAAATTACTATTTCATCAGAATGAGATAAATGATATTTGTTAAGTAAGTAAATGATTAATTAGATTAATAAGTTAAAAATTACGAGAGTAAATTAATATTAAATGATTATCAAATAGCTTGATTCCACTCTTTTTAAAAATAATTTTAAATGTTTCTAAAATGATTATCATTATCACTAATCATTTTAAATTGTTTTATTTTCTTCTTCTTATTCAATAAACAAATTTTTTCTTTTGTGATTATATTTTGTTAATATTAAAATTTGTATTATATTTCAATTAAAATATAATTTTTTCATTTTTTTTTTCTCTTCCTTCTTCTTTTTTTCACTGATTTAAACAATTGTAAATGTTTTTCTTTTCTTTTTTTTTTGTTTGTTGTTGATGAAATTTCAATGTTATCAGCGTAAATTTTATTTAATCAAATTTAAATTTTTATGATTTTTTATAGTAAATATAAATTTAGCTTAGTTATCTAATGATAAAAAGGATGTAATTTAATGAAATGTGCATAGTTGCATGAAACAGCTGCAAGCAAATGTTTGTTTAATTAACTTTTTCTTTTTTTTTTTTTTTTTTTTGAAATATCTGTAATTAACTAAATAATGCACATATGCATCGAGAAATCAGAGCATTATTCTCTTTTATCAATTTCTTTTATTTTATTTTTTTTCTTTGCTTTCTTTTTTGAATTGGAAAATATCAATATTCTCTCAAAATTAAAATTAAAAAAAGAAGGGAAAAAATTAAAATTTAAAAATTTTTTTAAAATTAAAATTATTTCAAATTATTTACACATATTTTGTCAACTAATCCGAAAATTGTTTGAAATGTTAAATTAGGATTTCATTCATATTTCATCAACTAATACTTCTATTTGATATTCTTTTTTATCTTATTATCTGAAGTTAATTAATTTCTTGCTACGTATGTAATACACGTACGTGATAGAAATATAAGAATACGTGATGATAATATAGAATTCATTACGTAATACTTTAATTAGTAATTTTTTTTATCAAAAAAGAAATACTGTTAATTAATAAAATAGACGAATGGAGAAATTATAAATTTCTATACTAATTGAACAATCAAAAAAACCGTTTAAAAAATTCGTTTTAAAAAAATGAATTAAATAAATACAAACAATCTAAAAATATAAACATACAATCAAATAAGTGTTAAATTGTAAACACAAAAAAAAAAAAGCGACGACATATAAAAAATAAATTTGACATAAATAAATAATTAAAAAAAAAAAAGGAAAATAGCACGAAATTAAACAAACCAAGAGAAAATAATTGTACAAATTAGGGCTAATTTACATTTTTGCATAAATAAATTTGTAAATTTTCGACATTTTATGGTTCTTTGATTTTTTTTTTTTTTTTTTGACAGTTTCCATTCAATCAGATTATTTTTTATAAATCATCAAAATTGACATAATTTACTCGGAGTAATAGCAAATGTGACATTAACTATAATTAGCCATCGGGCATATCTCAAATTTCTCAGTTCAGTTAAATTACACTTTTTTTTTGTGTTATAGAAAATTTTCGGAAATATTTGAAAGAAATTTTAAAACTTTTTCAATTTACGACATTTTTAATTTTATTCAAAACTAAAATGCACTAAAAATTTTAGTATGTTCCAAATTTGCACTAAAATTTTTTGATATAAAAAAAATTTTATATCTTTTGCAAAATCTCTTTGTTATCGCCATTTATTTATGTTAACAATTATTTACAATTAGTATATTATTAGTAAAAAAAGAAAACAAAAAATTTGTTCTAAATTTAAAAAAGACTTTTACATTTTAATAATTTTTTTTACTTTTACTCTCTCTTCCCCTCTCTCTCTCTATTTCTATCTAGCAAAAGGGTAAAATGAAATGAGAGAGAATAAAATATCATTAAGAAATGTTTGAAAGATCATAGAATACCAACCAATTTGATATGTTTACTAGTTGAATGTTGTTGAAATGCTATTATCATTTTCATTTCATTGTTCAAAATTTCATTTTATCATTTCCTTTTTTGTTTTTTTTTTCTTCTCTTTCATTAAGTAATGAAAGTTGCTATTATTATTATGATAAAATTAAAATTGTAATAATAATATTAACACAATTTTAATTTTTATATATGAATTAAATTGATGAAATAATTGAAATGATCATTGATCATTTATGCTGCTCAATATAAATTGATCAAATATTGGCAGAAGATTGAGTTGATTGATTAGTGAATTTACTTTGAATATTATCAGTTAGCTAAATTTTGATAAGTGAACTGCTCATATCTAAATTATTCCAAAGAGAATTGATAAACTTAAATTTGAAATCTTTTAATATTATCATTTCATTTTCATTTCAATGTTTTCTTTTAAAAAAAAACAAGTATTTTTTTATAACCATGAAATTATTGAATTTTTTTAACTTTTATTTCGCTATGCATTTTATAAATTATCAAATATGCACTTTATAAATTATAAATTATCAAAATTGATTATCTAATGAATCTA
>SSBO01000012.1:23424804-23477110 GCA_005281725.1 Wuchereria bancrofti | reverse complement strand
CGGTAAATGATCAGTGACTCTAATCACAGGTGATAACTGTAAATGACCAGTGGCTCCAACCACGGGTGATAACGATAAATGACCAATGACTCTGAGTCACAGGTGATAACTGCAAATGACCAGTGACTCTAATCACACTAATCACAGGTGGTAACTGTAAATGACCAGTGACTCTGATGACCAATGACTCTGAGTCACATGTGATAACTGTAAATGAGTGATAACCATAAGTGACCAGTGACTCTGATGACCAATGACTCTGAGTTACAGGTGATAGTGATAAACGACCAATGATTCTGATTCATACGGAACAGTAAACAGTATGATAACTCCTTAGACATTACACTTAGTATTTTTTGTTAAATGTTTTTTGTTTCATACTTTATTATGCAATTTTCCGATTGTTCTGTATACTTCTGCTAATGTATTTTCAATCGTTTAGTTCAATCGTTTCAAAAAGTTTCACAATTGTTTTTTTATTTTTTTGCTAAATTAATTCATCATTTGTGTTATTTGAAAACTTCTATTGAAATTTATTGCATGCAAGATGAAAAATTATTTTGTTTACTAAAATAGATTGTAAGTATGTTGTGCTTAATGAATTTCTGAATCTGTAGATCAATCTTTAAATTTTTTTAATGAAAATCCTAAACGCTTATTTTGATGAGTTGTCAAGCGTGTCGCAAAAGTGTCATCTGTAAAGTAAGCCATCTTGCTGTAGTAATATTAAATTGTTGACATTGAACTTTTTCCTTGGTGTGTTCTCTCTTTTTAGGTTTGGCTTAAAAATGGAAGTTAAGTTTGTTTTTGTACAAGACGATAATTTGTTTGACATTTTACATGAAATGTCATTCTGATGTGACAAATTGTAAGATGCACTAAAATATGCTCAATGAATTGTCAATATTTGAATTAAAGGTAGAGTTTAAGTTATCGTTTAAATTATATTTCTCACAAAATTCTAGCAGAAAAAAAAACACACACCTGTTGTCATAGCAATTTGTAGTGCCTCTTAAACTAATACTTTTCCAGATTTTTAGACTCTAATATACAAGTCAACAAGGATTATGATTCTGTCATCTACAGGAATCTTTTAGATAAGACAACAAAGAACAAAGATCAGCGTAGAATATTTGTTTCTGTTTTTTTTTAGCGATCAATTTGAAAAGTTGGAAGATATATGCTGTTTGTTTTGCAGTGAAAAATGTAAAAGCCATAATTCGATTGGAATGATCTTATCAACAAATTAAAATGATTAAGTTTTGAATGTATGAATTCAATTTCTGATTAGAAAGCTTTACGTTTTACCTGACCGGAAAAGCATACGGTGGTATTATACTGTTTGAGAATGCCCTTTTTTTTTTTATGGAAACGGATTTTACGGAACGAAATAATGTTGAATCATGATAGTTCATGGGTAATTAGAACACGGGTAATTTATCCAGAAGATTGTTTGAATGCTACCATAATAAGACTGCTATTTCGGGGGGTCAATCCCAAGTTACCAAAGTGCTGAATTACCCGAATACAAGGCTGAATTACCCGCATGCAAGGTTAGGTTTACGGCTTCCAATGTACTTCTTCTTATCTGCTTTTCGTCCCTTATCTGTCGCTGCAATATTTCATGTTTTTCACTTTTTTTTTTTTTTTTTTTTTGTCAGATTTAGTAAATTTGCGATCTGATTTATTTGAAATTTTTTAAGGCTAACATTTGCCCGGATTTGAAGTCAGAGTTATTCTCCTGGAATCGTTGCTAATGAACTGATTTTATTTATTTAACCTTTTACCCTTTAGCTTGGTAGACGCTATCGGACGTATATGGCATGGTCACAAGCGTACGTAAGTCCTTCTCCTATGACAATGAAGTGTCCACAGAGGAGATCACGTACGTTTTTATTCTAATATGACAACGTAAATATCAAAATTAATTAAAAGACAAAAACAACTGCATTCGAAGTTATCATTTTTCTGATAAAAAGTTATGAATAAACTAAGAAAGAAATGAAGATAAGAAAAACTAACACTAATTAGGCTTAATTAGTTGAATGTTTGTAAGATAAATTGTAAATTATAAAAATAAAATGCAAAATTTTAAATTATAAAATGGTAGGTAAATAATTGTAAAATGAAAATTTTTATTCTTTTTTTTTCTTCTTCTTTCCAGATAATACTTAAAAAAAGAAAAAAAAACTGAAAATGTTATATTTCGATTTTCTCCAAACTATACATTATTGATAAATTTTACGAAATAATTTAATTTAATTTATTTAATTATTGACGAATGTCAATTGCAATTATTTCATTTCTTTCTAGAAGTGACGTAAATTTTCGTCATTTTGCTATAATTTGATTAATAGTATTATAAGTAATTATCATTCTTAACACAAATTACTGTTCCATCTAATAATTAGTTTTTTTTTTTTTTTTTTAAACCAATTCAAAAATATTTGTCTCAAATATTTTTTGAAATGCTATCATTGATATCATAAATGTATGATTGCATTCCTTTCTTTCATAATTATTTTCTTACTTTTACATTTACTTTCATCAACGATTACTTTTTCCATTTATTTGTTAACCTTATCATAAAGTAATTTTTAATTACTTGTCAATTAATCATTAATATTTTAATAAAACTAATTGATGAATTAAAATATAAGAATTAAAATATTCCTATCAAAAATAAATGATACATATCTAATACTATAGCATACCGAATATCATTTCCTGAAATTCGCCAGAATTTGAGTGACAATTTAAGTTCGCCACAATTTGAGCGATAATCAAGATTATATCGAATTTATGAAAATTTTGAAAAAATTAAGTAAATTGAATGTTCGTTTAATTCCTTCAAAAAAAAAAAAACAATTATATACCAAAATAATTAGTATTACTATTTCAAAATGCAATCATATAACAAAGTTTTTTTTTTTCTCCGTTTCTTTTTTTTTTTTTTAACATATTGTATAGTTATTTCAGTTTTTAAAACTTATATCAAAAAAAAAAAAAAACCACAAATTTAATTGATTAGTAATTGTCACTTTCATTAAGTTTAATAAAGGTAATAATAATATTTTTTTTCTTGCACTATTATTTGTAGTAGTGAAAAAAATTACTCATCTTCAAAATTTTTTTTATAACAATACTGGTTCTTTCTTAGTTGGAAGTCAAAATTTTAGTTTTAAATTTCAACAACTATGAATCATTTAAGAACTGACATCAACTACAAAGTAGTTGTGTTCATCCATCGCATTGCTAATAGCTCATTTAATTTTTTAATTTTAAAGTTTGTATTTTTAAGAAAGCTTTTTGAAATTGTGAACTGATTAAAATATGTTTTAATTAAATCAGTTCAAATGTTAAAACTATTGAAAGTTCAGAATTAATTCTTCCACTGATTAATTTTTTTTTTTTTTTTCTTGTTGTTTCTTCCATTTATCATTTTACAACAACGAATGCTATTGCTCATTTCAATCCATTTTTCCTTTCTGAACTTCCTTGATCCAATTTTTTTTTTTTTTAAACTTAAGTTAAAGGTCAATTAGTCATGCAAATGCATGAAATATTCAAATCAACAATGATTTGATACACTCAATTGTTAAATTTGATTCAGTTTTGTTAAATATTAATTTTATAAAATGTTGAAAAATTAAATCTATGCAAAAATTGATTTTAAATTCTCAATGAAATTGACAACTATAATAAAATATGAAATAAACAGACGCTAAAAAAAGTACATTAATTTTAATATTAATTTTAAAATTGTAATACTTATCTCTGAATTTCATTAATATTTTATCGAATGCTTATTTTTACTCTTTTAAGCACTTTCATATTTTTAGCTGTTAATTTTGTTAATGATTTTTTCCCCCTTTTTTTTTCTTCAAAATAAGTTTTAAATTTTTTTATTTCTCTTGCTATTTTGAAACGAATTTTTCATTTTTCAATTTTCCAGCAAAGGCTGCTATTTTGATATAATTGGCTGTTCAATATTTTAAAATTTACCACTTAACTGCTTTAAATTTGTTATATTAATAGAAACAAATAAAAGTATGAAATGAAATGAAATAAAAAAAATTAAAATGTCAATGTGATAGAAATCAAAATGATGCAATTTATCATTGCAAACAATTTTTCTCATTTGTTTTCTAATAAATTTAAAAAAAAAAAAGAAGAAAAGGAAAAAGCGAACTAAAAACAAAGAAGAAATATGTTTTCGTATATAATTCATTTACATATTTTTCAGTAAGAAATAAACAAAAATAATTTATTAAACAAATAATGTCTAACTGAATTGTTGTCTATTTTGATTACTTAGAAATTAGCTAATTCATTTAATTAATTAATTAATGTTGTTTTATTTAAAATGTCACCAAACTTTTTGTTTATTTCTTTCTGTAACAAACTTATCAGATAAGTATAATTGATAAATTATGATAACAAAAGCAAAAAAAAGAGAAAAATGTTATCATATGAGAGAATTTCTTTTGTCCTAATTAAATGAGGAATAAATAAAGAGAGAGAGAGAGGAAAAAAAAGAGAAACTGAGAGGAAAAAGAAAATAAGAAACTAGGAAGAATTCAATTTTATTAATTTATTATTTATTTAAAAAAAAATCATTTTTTCAATTTCCTTCAAATCAATTTCATTATGCTACAGTATGTATTAATTAATTTTAAGTGTAAATAAAAGGTAGAAAATGAATTATATAATCAATTTTGTCAATTTTGAAATTAATTTTGTTTTAACTAAAAAAAAAAATGAAAATTTTATCATCATTTTCAGATCTTTTTAAATAATGACCTCTTATTTTTATATTTGTTGATATACCCTACTTTTCATTTTTTTTTTTTTTTTTGCTAATTTTTTTCAAATGCAACAATTTGTAAAATATGTTACGAAATACATAAAGATGAAGTACAGAAGAGGAAACGAGAAGGGTGTATAGAGGAGGACAATTCAACTTTCTACTGTCACATAGGATGTGACACGATTCATCATGATGTGACACTTTGTGTTTATGTATGTCTGTGTGCATGTCTGTATGTGTGTGTGTATGTGTGTGTCTGTGTTTGGATATATTATGAGTATTTGATTTTCATAGATGAATAATGGACATATGATTTTGCTAGAAAACTCAATTTTATGCGACGAATCGATTATTTTCCTTTTTTTTTTTTTTTTTTTGCCAACTATCATAAGTTAATTTAATTCAAATTCAAATATTAATTATTTTTGCATTATTTAATTACCATATGAAGAAAAATATGTTTGTATTTTTTTTGTATTTTTCATTTTCAAAATAACACAATAACAGATATTTCAAATGTACTACGATCGTATTTTATGATAATTTTAATGATTAAATTTAATCATACATTATTTGCATTTCAGGATTCATATTACTTTACTGTACGATCAATTAATTACAATCTGTAAATCCATTCAAAAATTTTCGGTATTATCTGCGAGAGAAAAAAAAAAAGGAGCAAAAAATTGAATCGGAAATTAATATTACATTTCCTGAAATAATTGATATCGATATTAGATATCATTTATCATTTTTATAATACAATCAATCTTAAAAATTATTATTAAAAAATATTGTTTACTTTTTATGTTGTGAAAAAAAAAGAAAAAAAAATAGTGCAGCAAGCATTGGAAAATATTACATCCTAAAATAAACATTAATTTGAACAAAACAGAAGAATAAAAATCAATTTCATTTACCAATTGATTCACTGATTGATTGATTGATTGATTGATTGATTGATTAATCAGGAAAAAAATTGAAAATAAACGAATTTATTCTGCTGAAATTGACAAAGATTAATATTTATTCATTATTCATATATGACTTCCACTGTTACAATGAATGACGATTTATTGGATAACTATAATCCATTGTACGATGTACATTTGCGCCAATATTTTGCTATGCCGCACATGCAACGTCATCTAAGGAACATTGGCTTAGTAAGACTTTTTTCTCTTTCTCTTTTTTTGTTAAAAAAAAAAAATTAAATTAAATTCATTTGTAAATAATACCATCTATTACATTATGTATAATTAAACTTTTACTTAAATCTATTACATATAATTAAGCTTATCTTTTTAATTTGAATTTGAATAGTTAAGATTTCAAATGAAATTCATTCATTTATCAAAGAAAATTAATAACTTATGAAGTAAAATTAGCTAAAATTTTACAAAATGAAAATTTGAATTTTTATAATTAATACCTTTTTTTTTTTTTGAAAAATGAAACGATATTTGTATGTTTTGCACTCCCTTTTCTATTTAATATTCTTTAATACTTTATCTTTTTTTCTTTTTCTTTTTTCTCTTAAAGTATGAAATTATATTTTGTTGCTTCAGAATTGAATAATTAGTTGAAAATAATTGATTGGTTGCGTGGTTAAAAGCGCAAATCACTTCAATTTAGAAATTTAGAAAATTCAAAAAATCGATTTGGAAAATTATATTGCATGTTTAGCTTGATTTCGAATGCTTATTTATCAGCTAAATGAGAAATGCTACTTTAAATATTTAATTAAATTCAAATAAATGTGAATATATTTTAATTAATTCATATTAATACTCATAAATTAATATTAATTAAGGCAAATTTTATTTTTTCCTTTATTCTGTTAGTTGTAGAATTTTATGGCATTAAAATGTTAAATTGGAAATTATAATTCAAAGATTTCCATCATTTTCCTCATTTCAACTTCTACTTAATTAGTCATTAAAGGTCCAGTTTATCTATCATAAATTGGCGCAAATTGATTTCTTTTTTTTTTTTTCATTTGAAAAATTGACTTGAAAAGAAAAAGGAAATATGAAAATGGATAAAAGCGGAAAATTTTTATCAAAATTACAGTTTTATTCAAACAATTGTTTGTGAAATTTCAAAAAAAAGAAAAAAAATTATATTTTTTATTCTTAAAAGAATTTATTAGCTTTTTGCATCGTTTCTTTTTGCGGTTGAATAATTATTGAAAAGTCATTTTAATATTTTGTAATGTCATAAAAATGTTCCTTTTACTTTTGTTATTATAGAAAAGCAAACAAATATGTTTCAATTTTAAAATGTTTTTTTTTTTTTTTTTGGATGAAATGAAGTGGAATTTAATTACTGAAAAAAGGAAATGAATTATCATAGCTATAAAAACTATTGAAACAAATATTAGTGATTTATTTTAAAATATTGTAAGATATGAAATTTATAGAATATGAAATTTAATTGATAATTTTTTTTATAATTTTTTAATTTTTTTTAATTGATTATTTCACAAATATTTATTGTTAAATTTTGTGTAGTAATGCAAATAATATCACAAAATATTTGTCATTGTAAGCCTGAAATTAGAATTGAATGTGATGGCTAAAAATTATTTATTATCAAAATTCAATTAAATATAAAATATGAAAAAGTTGAACATATGAAGATTGATAAACCTATAAAAAATTATATGTAATTTATTTATTTTTCTTAATATTAATGAAAACTTCACAAGAAGTTATGTATATTTATTCATAGATCGAATTTTGATTTAGAAATTTATTGTTAAATTCATAAAATTTAATTCCAAAATTTATTATTGAGTTTTTTTCCGAAGGGAATAAAAAATAAAAAAGAAAATAAAACACAAAAATTGTATACTTTGATTAAAAGTTAAGTAGAAATTGAATAAATTGAATGATTGAATTGAAATGATTGCTTGATAATTAACACTGATTGCTTTAATCATTTTATTAACACTGATTGCTTGATCATTAACACTGATTGCTTTGATCAGTTCATTAACACTGATTGCTTGATCACTTGATTAACACTGATTGCTTGATCATTAACACTGATTGCTTTGATCAGTTCATTAACACTGATTGCTTGATCACTTGATTAACACTGATTGCTTGATCATTAACACTGATTGCTTTGATCAGTTCATTAACACTGATTGCTTGATCACTTGATTAACACTGATTGCTTGATCATTAACACTGATTGCTTTGATCAGTTCATTAACACTGATTGCTTGATCACTTGATTAACACTGATTGCTTGATCATTAACACTGATTGCTTTAATCATTTTATTAACACTGATTGCTTGATCATTAACACTGATTGCTTTGATCATCTCTTAATACTGATTGCTTTGATCATCTCTTAACATTGATTGCTTGATCATTAACACTGATTGCTTTGATCATCTCTTAACACTGATTGCTTGACCACTTGATTAACACTGATTGCTTTGATCATCTCTTAACACTGATTGCTTGATCATTAACACTGATTGCTTTGATCATCTCTTAACACTGATTGCTTGACCACTTGATTAACACTGATTGCTTTGATCATCTCTTAACACTGATTGCTTGATCATTAACACTGATTGCTTTGATCATCTCTTAACACTGATTGCTTGATCATTAACACTGATTGCTTTAATCATTTAATTAACACTAATTCATTTTAGCTGGATGATATCAGACATGGCGAAAATGACGATAGTAATAAACAGCGTCATACAACGATCGATAAAATGCTACGAAATCGTGAAGCTGAATTGCAGAAATATGCCGACTTGCAGCGCAAGTTGCATGCAGCGGAAAAAATTGAAATCTGCCGTAGGATAAGAGTTCATCGTTTCACCATTACACTTTTTTTTAACACTTTTTGCAAAAAATTAATTTGAAATTTGATGTATTCCTCATTTAACCAAAAATACAAATTTAAAAAGAAACTTAACTTTGTTACTCAAAGTTTTTTTTTTGTAACAAAAAAAAGTTGAAAATATAAAGATATATTATCAATATGAATTATTTAGAATTAGCAGTTTTAGTAATTATTAAAAATCAGTTTTAAATATTCCAACATTATTAATTAATTAATTAATTGATAATTTAGAGTGGTACAGCAAGTCCAAGTGATTGTCATCGAGCAAAACCTTCTCGTAGTCTCAGTCGAGGTAAGCACTATCATTTTCATTAATTTAATTATATTTCAGTTAATTACAATCACCAAATGAGCAAAAATTATTCTTAATAAATTTTTAAAATAATTTTTTTTTTGCCACGAAATTTTCTGATCAATAAAGAAGAATGAAATAACATTTGATATGATTGTTGATTTGCTTAATCTTAAAGTTAGTTTATCATTTGAAAATATTTTCACTAGGATTACTTTACCCAAATATTACCCTTTGCCAATTTATTTTATTTATATTTTGGTTTAGGTTTAGAGTACTAAAATTTGCATGGTAAATAGTAAAAGAAAAATCACTGTTCAAATGATAAGTTAACTTTCACAAATAATATTTTATTACTAGTTATTTGTTTATTGTTTACTTATTTTATCACTTATTTATTTAACTACTTCATTAAAGTAATTACCCATTAATTTTTTTTTGATTTTAAATTATCATCAGTGATAAGTGATAACTAATACCAATTAATTAATTCACTATTTAATCAAATTTTCTAATGCTACAAAAGTGAATATTTGTTATCAATGAATGAAGAGAAAGAAGAAAAAAAAACTGCAAATAAAATTTGAATGTTATGAATTAAATTGAAAAAAAAAAATTTAAACACTTTATTTATCTAGAACATAAGGAAAAGAAAAAAGAAAAACAAAAAGAAAAAAAGGAAATTTAATTAGCAAAAAAAAAAAAATGCAATTTACTCTTATGCTATATTTTTTTAAATTATATTTTCAATTAATAATTTAAAAATTTTTTTTTTTAGCTAATTATAAATTTTTTTTTTTAACAGGTCGTTATATAAAAAGATCCAGAAGGCGACGATCATCAGCTAGCATTGATGATAAAAATTTAGTGCAAAGAATTGAAGCAGAAAATGAGGAACCAATGTATGAAAATCCATCATTGGTTTATAATAGACTATCAACAAATATATTGAAATATCGATATTTGCATAAGGTTAAAATTAAAAAATTTAATTATAAATTATATGCAAAAAAAAGATATGATATAAATGATAAGAAATGATTTAGTCATATTTTGATTTAGGTTTAGTGTACTAAAATTTGCATGGTAAATAGTAAAAGAAAAATCATTGTTCAAATGATAAGTTAACTTTCACAAATATCAATGTTTAAATTATGAAAAGTTTTTTTTGTTGTTGTTGTTGTTGTTGTTGTTGTCAAACTAAATAATATTTATTATTGAATGAAAAAAAGAAAGAGAAAATTTAATCAAAAATAAATTTCGTTTCATAAAAAATTTAATTTCTTTTTTTTTTTCTTCTTCTTTTATATTTATATTTCTATATTTTTGTTTTTTTTCTTTTTGCTTTTTAAGTTGGATGATGAAACATTAGCTTTGTATATGCAACAACTACGACGTCAATTAAGCCGTTTGGAACGTTTCCGCCAAGTTTCATTTGGTCCATTTTCGGTGGCACGACATCAGAATGACCCTCAAGTGTCATGGTTCTTCAGGCGCAGGTCACTACCCAGTTTGACCGATACTACGCCTACCAATACTACCAATACCACTACTATTACTTCTTCTATCACACAAAGCAATATTTATGAACAACCGTCTTTGAGGTATTCAAACCAACCGGAAAAAAGAAAAAAAAAAAAAAAAACAACAACAGAAATTACTAAATTTTGATCAATACACCACCAATTGATAAAAATTTTGCATTCCTTTTTTTTTTTTTTTTGATAAATTTTAGGAAATAAAATACATACATTAGACTTAGGCTTTGGCGTTTATTTTATCGAAAATTCAACAAAAGAAACTTGAAAAAAAGGAAAAAGGAAGAAATGTCCTTTTTTTTTCTTTAAATTTTTTTAATTTAAATTTCCAAAATAAATATCATCATCACATATCTGCTAAAATAGGTTAATTTTTATTTTGCATAGTTGATTTTATAAGGATTAATTTTCAAAGATTTTTTTTTTTTTTGATTCTATAAATGATTTAATCTTTGATAAGTAGATTATTTATTACAATTAATCAATTTTAATAAGTAAACAAAATGAACGCTCTCAATAGATACAAATTTTGTAATATTTAATTGAATTAAAATTAACATTGAAATTGTTTGAATCGTATGATAGCTATGAAAAAGTAGAATATAGCAACAATATTGTCATAGCAATTGAGCATATTTGATAAAAATGAATTAATTTGTACAATTAAAATTATCATTTTCAATTTAATTTATACAGTAAACAATAATTTATACAGTAAACAATAATTTATACAGTAAACAATAATTTCATTCTATTAAATGAAATTGAAAAAATAAAACAGCGTGTAAAAAAAAAAGCGTTAAAATATTTAAACTTCTTTCTCTTTCATATCTTATTTCTCATTTTTTTTTTACAATTTTCTTTTTAATTAAATTTTTATTTATGTTATTCTATTCCATGCAAAAGGAAAAAATGATTTCAAGTATACTATTATAATTAGAAATAAGGAAATGAAGAAATTTTAAAATATAAAATATTGTTTAGCATTAGTTACAAACATTTTAAAATTTTGATAAACATTTTAAATGTTGATAACAACATTTTAAAATTTTGAAATGATAATTTCTTAAATTTAGCACATTAACACCATTTTATTATTAAATTAAAATTGTTATCATCCTGTGATTTTTTATACTTTTTAGGAAAGTAATTATTAACTGTTAAATTTGATATTGTGATCTCTTAGATTTTTATAATTTTTTATTAAAATATTATTAGCTTTATTTTGATTTGTTTTTTTTTTCCTTTTACAAAATAACAAAAATAAATTTCTGGAAAGAAGTAAAAGGGAAACTGAAAAAAAAAACCGGAAAACTTTATTTTTTTAAATTTCTTTTATATTTTTCATTTTTATCAATTAAATTAAATTTCTTTCAGAAGTATTCAATCATTGAATCAACATCGTAGTCGTTCCACTAAACCGCAATCATCTCGAAATGGTATATCCGATAATTCATACGTTAACCGTTTACAATCACAACGACAACGTAGTACTGATAATAACACTCGCTTATCAACACCTTTATCAAACGTAAAAAGTAGTGGTCTATCAGATATTACCAAAATATCACGTGCAAGAAAGTAAATTATTGTTAAATTAATTCGTTTTTTTTTTCCTTTTTAATTTATATCAATCAAATTTTTGATTGTTTAAAAACTGATAACGATTGATTGATATTAGAAATTTATTCTGAAAACTTTAATTAATTAATTCACATATCCCCTCCCCCCCTCTCACCCAATTTTAAGGTTTATTTGAAAAAGAGAAAAATTTTTCAGATCAACAACACCAGTAAAAAAAGTTACACAAAAAAAGACAACAATGCCAACAGGACATGATAAGCTACTAGGAGTAGATCAACAAATAAAACCAAAAACTGATTCAGAATTAAGTGATGTTCAATTGAAATCAACAATGGAAATAGTTGAACGTAGAAGTGATGAATCACCATCAAATTTTGATGATGAAAGAGAAATGTATTCCGGTATTACCTCACCGGAAAGTGTAGATTTAAAATTTGGAAAAGAAACAATATCTGAGCAATTAATTTCACCAATGAATTATTCAACAATACCAATAAATGATGAAACGATATTTCAATCGAATATCTCAGAGCAAATGATTAACGAAACAAAAATTGAGCAATTAGAAATGAAAAATTCAAATTTATCATTTGATAATTTATCATCAGAAATTTCGAAGAAAACAGAATTGGAAATGACAGATGTGATAAACATTCCTGATTCAAAATGGAAAAGATTGGAAGAAGTAGAAAATTTGATAAGTTCAACTGATTCCATTCCAAATGAAAGTGATTCACAAGAAATGATCTTATCAAATGAAGAGATCGATGATGATCAATGTTTAGCTAAAAATGGAATGAAAATGGAAAATAAATCGAAACGATTATCCAGAGGTCAAAGTTCAACTGATGAAAGAGAAATTGTACAGCAAAATCAGCGTTATCAGTCAGAAGAAATGTTAGATGAACCTTTGACAGATGAGTTGAAGCATGTAGAAGATAAAATGATAGCAGGAAATTTTGAAAAAACTGATGAAATTATTTCGTCACCAACAAAAATGCGTATGTTAGAAGTAGAAGAAGGAACGGAATTTCCTGAAAATAAACAATCGGAAATAGGTAATACTGAAATATGTGTTGAAACACCTGAGCTAACACTTTCAGGTAACAATACTGAAACGACAAATCAAGAAGTTCCATTGGATAAAACGGATACGGAATATGATGTTGATGAATTTGTTGCAATTAATGGAGAAATTTTAGAAATATCACCAGAAGGGAAATTGGAAGGACATGATTCTGTTGTAATATCGGAAATCTATTCAGTAGATCCGGTAAAGGAGGTTCCTGTTGTAACGGAAGATTCTATTCCAGTTAGCAAAGATTCGGCATCTTTTGCAGTATCAGCAGAAAAACTTTGTGCTATTGAAACAGTAGAAGGTGTATGTTATACAGAAATTGAATTTTCAGATGAACAGGAAATCCGTAATGATTTTACGGAATTAAAAAAGACTGAATATTTGGCTGAACAAAATACAGAAGATTGTAATATTGAGAGATTATCGAAATTACCAGAACTAATGTCAACACCAATTCGGAAAACATCTGAGTCACCGGAATTAATGCCAATGTCAGTTTTACAAACATCCGAAACGAACAATGAATCATTTGAGTTACCGAAATCGGAAAGTTCTTTTGAACAGTTGAATGATTCGATGGAAAATGAACAGCAGATATCTGCTAATACCGGAGAACATTTGAGTGAAAAAATTGAAATTGCAACAAAAAATGATGAATTGGAATCTGTGAAAGATATTTTTCAAGTGGAACAACTTCCGGAATTTTCCATCGATAAACACCTGAAATATCAGGAAACAACTATGACAACTGAAAGTAAAATAATTGATGAAAATTTTGAAACAAAAATTCAACAATCTGATGATAGTGATGTAGACGATTTAAATTTTAATAATAAACATCATATCGATGAAAAATCGGATTTATCTACATCAGTTTCTTATGTTCCGGTAAATGATGATGATATATCTTCAATTGAAAATTCTCATTCTAGAATACCGGAAGAAATTACTGAAAATATGGAACTGCAACAGCAAACAAAAATGGCATCACATGAAATGGAAGTTTCAGGAGTAGAAGCAACAACCGGAATACAGCTAGAAAAAAACGGAATTCAGGAAGTCAATGATGTTCTGCAAACTGAAAAAACGGAAGCATCAAAATCAACTGAATCTATCACTCAACAATTTATGAAAAGTCTTGAACATGATGATGATGATGATACAGTAATTGAAAAAAGTAAAACTGAAACAGTTTTATTAGCTAAGCAAGAAATACCTGAAATGATTACGGCATCAGTAAAAGGTGAACTTCCGGAAGCAATATTATTGAATCCTGAAAATTTAATAATTGATGGTTTAACAAATAATTATGAACCTGTAATTTCTGGAATGCAAGAAGTTCAATCGTTTATTTTAACTCCGCTTGAAACAATGAAACACGAATCAGATGGTCAAATAAATACTCTTAACAATTTGAATACTACAACAACTACCACCGATACTAATCATTTATTTGAGAAAAAATTATCAACAGAAAATCTTATCATTGATAAATCTGGTGATAAAATTAACTCAACAGAAATGGAATCTGATTTATCGGAAAGTATCGAAAATTCATTGATATCAAATATTCCACGTTTATCAAATTTATCATCGATAGAATTAAATGCTTCAGAATGTAGCAGAGAAGAAATTGAGAAAAATGAAATACTAGCTGATAATGATGATATCAGTGGAGAAGAATTATCATCAGAATTACTTGCACGAGAAAATTTCGATGAAATAAATAATACGATAAAATCTAATTTCAATGAAGGAATTCCGAAAATTGTAGTTTGTAGTGATGAAATGATAATTTCAGATGTAGAAAATGTGGAAAAATTGATGATGCATGCTGATAAACAACAATCAATGATAGTTGAAAAAGCTAATGATGAAATATTGGATAAACAATCCGGAATATCTGAAAATGAAGCAGTAATAAATTCGGTAAGAAATATTGTTCCGGAAGAAGTAAATGAGACGAAGCAATCGATGAGAGGACAAATAAATGAATTTTTGGAACAATATATGAATGATATCATACAAAATATTGCCGAATTAGCTGATGAAAGAATTGAAACGAGTAGTAAAATTTCAAATGATGAAGTAGAAAAAGTTAAAATTCAACAAATAGATAAACCGGACGATACAATGTCTATTCCAGAATGCATTCCAGAATCTACAACTCAATTTTCAACCATTAATTTTCCAAAATCACAAACAGATGAGATAGTGCAAAGATCGGTTGAAAATTCTAACATTGCTTCATCTATGCTTACAGATCAAATGATTAATTCTGATAAGAATATGAAAATATCAGAATCATACGATATTATCAACATATCAGATCCTTATCATCGTGATATCACTGCAAAAGAGTATATGTTAGATGAATATGAATCAAATGTTAAACATAATATTTCATTACAACAAATGAGAAGTTATACACCTGAAGAATTTCCTGAAAGTATCAAACAGGTAGAAGGAGGTTATGTGCAAGAATTACAATTGGAAAATAAAAAATTAAAATATGAAATTTCTCAAACTACTAATGAATTATTCAGTAACAATATATTACCAAAATATTGTTGTCTAATTAATGGTTTAACAGCAGATGGACAATTAATTTTAAATTCAATAAATGAATCAATGCTAACAATGGAGAAGACGAAATTTATCAATTATATTCCATCAAATAATGATAGTAATGATAAAATTCCATTGATTACTGATAAGAATGGCAATCCAGAAATGAGAATTTGTGATATGCAACATATTCAAATAGAATCAACGAATATTTGTGCAGCTGATGTGAATGCAAATATTTCAGCAATGCAAGAAACATTTCATATCAAATCAATAAAACATGAGGTTTGTGTATAATTTTTTTTTTTTTGTTAAATAAATTTTAATTCTTTTTCAACTTTTGTTTATTCATTTATTTTTTAATTTTTTTTTTTTAAATTCTAATTGATTAGAATTGAACAAAATTTCTTTTGTTTCTTCTTTCTTTTTTTAAAAAGAAAATTTTCAAGTTAAAAAAATTTAATTATGTTTATTTGTATAGCAAGAAATGGAAGAAGACAATATGCTAACTGATCAACATCTATTATTGGAACAAAGTAATACAGGAGCTGATGAACATGAAGTTATCAATGTAAACAGTAAGTATTTTAGTGATAATGATAAAGATAATTATCAATAATAAATAGTGAAATTAGAGAAATAATAGAAAAATGAAATTTACTCTTATCATTCATATCTCTGGAAAAAAAATGTTCATTTAACAGTAATATTTGAAAACATTGCTTTTATCATCCATTTTCTTATCAGTCAGAAAATGCATCAAATTTATTAATTGGATGTGAAATAAAGTAATGTATTCGATTTGTTATTTTTAAAATTAAATTTTGAAATTATAATTTAATATGATTTTTTGCCAACAGAAAGAAAATATAACTGTGATAATTTTTTTCATTTTTTTTTTATTTCGTAAATGAAATCATATTGATTTAGCTAATATCAGAAGCAATAGATAATGAATTTCAGTAATGTTTCAATTTTTTTTTTTTTTAGGAGGAGAACATTCTATCAGTTAAACGAATGAGAAATCACAAAAGATGAATGAGAATGGATGGAATGAAAAATTCAATGGCATAGCAATTTCTGAAAAAAAAAAAAAAAGAAATTTTTGTTTTTACTGATTTTTTTCATTTTGTTTTTTATCAAAAATCTAAAAAAAAGAAAAAAAAAACTTTTTTAAACAATTGTTTATTTGTTTCTTTTTTCATCACAACGAATATCTGAAATTCATTTTACTTTTAGTTTTTTTTTTTTTTTTTTCACTTTTGTTATTTTTATTTAGTTTAAGAGAAAATGAATAGCATAATGCATCCTTACAAATAATATCATACAGTGCTTAAACAGATAATAACTTTATCAATTTTATCAATTTAAAAAGCAGAGAGAGGAAGAGGAAGAGAAAGAAAGACAAATTTCTTTTTCAAATGTGATATTATGAAATTTCTTAGCTATATTAGTAATATAAATTTGTTTCCAAAAATGAATAGCATAGAAAATTTTTTGATAGACATAATGTAAACTGCTGTGATTTTAAAATTTTTTTAAATTTTTTTTTGAAAAAAAAAAATATTTAACTTACTAATATACATTTTGCAGAAATAACAATATCTAAGATGTTGAAATGTTGAAAAATTGTTGAATTATAAAATGTAAAAGTTTGGTCCCATTAAATTTTCACGAATGAAATTGTGAAAGAGTAAAGTTAAATTTTGTGAAAATTTAAAAAAAAAAGTTGCGAGAAATAGAATGAAAAAAAATCTTTTCCTGTGTCAAAATTTTTTACCAAACTTTTTTTGCTAATATCAAAAAAAAGAGAGCCTTTGCTAAAATAATGCTAGACATGAAGTTTTTTTTTTTCATTAAATTTAAAAGTAACAAAAAGTTGGGAATTTTAAGCTTACTATATCGATCATCAAGTTTATTCAAGGATAAAATAAAAACAAAGTGAAAAAAAAAATGATAAATGAATTAGACAAAGGTGATAACAATTCCAACTTACTGATATATATTTTGCAGAAATAACAATAGCTAAGATGTTGAAATATTGAAAAATTGTTAAATTATAAAAATGTTAATGTGTGATTGTTATTTGAAAGGAATGAAATTGTCATAAATATTTTAAATAATTTTTAATAGAAGTTAAAAATGCTACTTATACTAGTAATATTATGAAAAATAGTCAATGATCAGTGATGATTAAAGAATATCTTAGAAATATTATTCAGTTTTGTTAATCATTTTATTCTCTTTACAATTGAAATAGAAAGAATTATTTTGTGTTGTTATCAAAGTGAGAAAAATTTTTTCTTTAAACTTTTTTATTTATTGATTGATTAGTTAATTAATTGATCAATTATTTTTATGTTCGGTTATTTTGATGTACAAAATATTCGGGAATTTCTCAAAATTCCTTTTTTTTTTAAAAAAAAAAAAATCTTTTCTTTTTGTTCATATGTTGAAATATTAGAGTAGCATCTAAACTATCATTATTTGTTTTTTAAGTATTTATGTTTTTAGGTATTATGTTTTCCAGTATAAAATACTGTTTATTGTTGTGATTGGCTTTTCTTTCACACTTTTTCATTAATTGAAGTAAAAGTTAAAGTAAAAGTAACTTCACATATTATTCAATCTATGTGGTAACATTACTTTGGGTAACTTATAGTAATAATAGTTCTGGCCATGTAATATTCTAATTAAATATAATTAGACCATGGCAGTACATTTGGCCTGTATTTGGCCATAGGTCATAGGTCATATAAATGGAATTGGTATATGGTAGTGAATATGCTTTTCATTTATGAGTTGTTATCTTCAGTTAAAATTTTCATTTATGAAGAAGAAATGCAAAAAAATATTTTGCACAAAAAATATTTAAACCATCTTGGTTATTCCGTAAAGAATCCGGAAAAGGATCAGACTAAAAAAAGATGACATTTAATGATATGATAAACACAAAAGTAATTTCAGGAAATATCATATCATTTTAGGACATTTTTAAGTAAGATATCCATTTAGTAGTATATTTTAGACATAAAATTTTGTTTCGAATTCATTTGCCCCATTTATTTTTCTTTTCTTTTCTTCTAATTCAAGCTCGAGAAAAAAGATCGAGAAAAAAAAAAGGAAAACGCGAGAAAATGGAAGAAGGAAAAAAAATAAACAAATTAAAATATGAATAATAGATATTTTAACGGCGAAATAAAATGTATTTCATTAATTCTAAATCATTTATTTATACAGTTAAAGCGCAAATTGTCTTCTTCCAAACATATAAGCTATTAATGGGAAGCGGTGATGATCAATTGCTTGCAAAAGTTTCATTCAAATTTGAAAACATTTTAATGGATTGGTACTTTGTTCCATATTTTCCTTCAAAATCCTTCTTTCTTTCTTTTTTAAAATGAAATCAAAAAATTTTTCAATTTCTTAGATATATTATTTACTAAGCTAATTAGTCTTTCAAAGAGTTAAATTTTCAATTCTGTTGCAAGAATGATGAAAATATTAGAATCTTTGAGAAGAACTAGAATCTTTGAGAAAAATGGGCACAACAAAAAGATCAAAAATATTACAGAGAAACTTTTTTTATGATAACGGAAATTTTTAACTAACTTTTTAGCATATTCAATCGGTTAATAAGTAATAGCATTGTTTTTAATTATTGATTTATATTTATTTTATTTGTATTTATTTATTTTTTAGGTTGCTTAATTCATTCATTTCAGGATTTGCTTGTTTATAGTTATTGATCTCGTAGTTATTTGCTTTTATTTATTCATTTTCTTTTTTTTTTTTTTCAGAATTACGCTTAATTTAATGAGCTACTTTGATAATTTGTTGTTTAAAAATAATGTTAGATAATATCTGATTTCAGAAAAAATGGTTGAAAATAATTTGAAATTTTATCCAAGTATCATTCTAACTGGTAATAATTTTTTTTTTATTTTATTTAAATAAAACAATTTTGTTTTTAAATCTTATTTAAAATGAAAAAAGCAACTATAAATTAACAATTTTATTACAAGCATCAATTGAAATAGTTTTATTTTAATTTTACTTGTTATTTTGTTTCTTCTTTAAATTTATTTAAATTACAATTTCACTTATGATTACATTTTATGCAGCGTAATTAATTGATGCATAAGCAGGTTGATGAATTGAAATGAAATTTGAAATTTAAATAGGTTATACATGTGGTAAAATATTTTGCAAAAATTTTTTGAAAACTCTACTATATTTGTTATTTTATTCGCAACTTTAGATTTCATCTTTGAAAATGATAGAATTTAATAAACAAACAAAAAAATAGGATTCACTAATTATTCATTAGTTTCTATAAGGACAATTAATAGCGATTTATTTATTTATTTTTTATTCATTTATTATTTACATTAATTATCACACAGATTTCATCTTATTGATGATTATACCAATAAGTGGTATCAACAGTAATGAAAACAAGAAAATGTTATCAAAAAAAATGGAACAATCGGAAATGTTATCAGTAAATCGTGCAAAACGATTTTGGACTGAAGCACGACCGTTTAAACGAGATTATCCGGATTTTGATGATGATCAAGCAGGTGAAGAGTATTATCGTAATCAATATCGAAAGATTATTATTCCAAATATTCGTAATTTCACTGTAAAATTTACATTTATAACTCGTTACACTACAATAGTAATACCTAAAAAAACTGAGAAAACAATAACATCAACAATAATTAGTACAAATAAAACTGTGATGCAATCAACAACTAAAACATATCGAAATATTACTAAAAAAAACTGAATAAAAACCGAAAAGTAAAAAAAAAAAGATTAAATGTATAAATGAGGTGAAAAAAGAATGAAAAAAACTATTAGACAATAAAAATGTGAGTGAAAATTTAAATTTATTAAAATATAATTTGCTCTAATGTGTTTTAAAATAAATGTATTTAACCGTTATCAATTGATAACAAAGTTTACTTTAATATTCCGTTTCATTTTTTCCTTTAAAATAATCAAATATTATCCACCTGTATCATTTTCATTGCTCAGTGATTGCTTCATTTTTAACTTATGTAATAATTTTATCATTTAATTGTTCAATGAAAAAAAAAAAGATTACAATTTTTCGAAAATATTTTGAAATCTTGCAATATTTTCAGATAACAAATAAAAGAAAAAAAATCAGGTGTAATATTATTTTTACATGAATTTTCATAAACCGAACTAAATTCATTTCCTATTTTTTGTCATTTCAATTATTTTATTTATGTGTCCGAAAATATTCAAAATGAACAAAAATATATTTGAAGTATAATTCTTCTTCTTATGTTTCGTTTATGTTAACAGTTAAATCTGTAAGTGTTATTTGAAAATTTTTAATGAAAATAAAACTACAAATACTAAGCTGGCAGATCTAAAGTTATTTTATTATTTTGTTCTTTTTTTCTTGATTATTACCAATTGCAAAAAAAATGAAAAAGAATGAAATTGCACTTTATAAGTATGAAAATAATAATTTAATAGAATCATAACATATATATTTTCTGCTTTTATTTAAATCTTTGTTGAATTTAATTTTTTTTGTTTTCTTCAGATTGTTAATCAGTATTGCGCTTTATATTACGATGATTAATCGTTAAAAATTGTTTAATTAATACCGTATCATACATAAATCATTAGTTGTTCACTTGATTTATAACTACAATAAATATTAATTTTTAATGAATACCGTTTCTCATGCCACAGTACCAGTTCAACCATTATAATCATTCACAATTACAGTAATTAACAGTTGCCAATCAGTACTGTATTCCTACAGTAGTAAAATCATTTGGGTGTTGTTTTTTTGCTCTTTTTTCTTGCAAAAAAGCAATTGTGTTTCAATTTCAAAAAAAAAAATTCACATATGCATATATACATATATAAAAATGGAAAAAAGGGGAAAGAAGAAGAATGAAATGTAGGGAAAGGGAACAAATATATGGGTAACAATAGGGAAAGGGCACAAATAAATGGGTAGCAACGAGGGAACGGGCAAAAGTTACACTTCAAATTTATGCATTAATAATTTATTATGAATATAACGAATATTAATTATAATAGTGAAGCAAAAAAAAAATGATTGAATTAATGCCATACGAAAGCATTTAAAAAAATAATTTTGTTCTATTTGCAATTTATTATTATTATTACTATTATTTAATTTAAGCAAAATAATTCTATCATTTTATTGTATATTATATTTGATGAAGATAATTTTCAAATGAAAATTATTATTAATTAACTACTACTAATTCATTTTTAGTTATTACTAACTGAAAGTTATACAATTCAAAAATTCCTTTCTTCTCTTCTTTTTTCAAATTAATTATTAAAATAAAGGGGAAAGAAATTAAGTGCTAAAAAAAATTAGAAAAATGGATAAAAGAAAAGCGAAACAAAAATTTTAATTTAAATTTTGATAATTACAAAATTAAAATTCAACTGCATTATAAATATTTTAAACATTGAAAAAGTTTTTAAACAAAAACAAATTATTAAAATAAAAAACTAAAAAAAAAAAACACCGCCATTCTTGTCACACGGTAATTCCATTTGCCATCTTCATACTTTATATTATATAAAATTTATTTTTAAAAAGAATATGCTAAATATATATTTTTTTAGGTTAACCAAATTTTGTCCCTTATTTAAACTGAATGTTTGGACGAGAGTGAAAAATTGATAACTACCCAAATATTTTAAATTCAATTAAAATTTAAATTCCAATTATCATTATGTTTCAAATTAATAATACTGTAATCGCCGAAACATTCCTGAATGAATAGATTTGAATTTGATATTTATCTGATTTAATAGCCGATGAAACACTGATGAGTTGTTTATTCCATATTGTTTACTTTTTTATTTTTGCATAATCTATTTACTGGATATAAAAACTTGAATTTTTAGAAGGAGAGAAAAAAGAGAGAGGAAAAGAGAGAAAGAGAGAGAGAGGGAAAAAAAGAAGCTTAAGCAAATTGTTACAATAAAGAAGCATACCACTATATAACTTTTGAATTTCATCAAATATATTTATGGTTGATTGATGATATTTGAAATCATTGTATCATCGATTGTTTCTTTACTACCCATTAATAAATCGTACTAGACAAAATAGATTTTAGTTCTCTTCTTTTTTCAATTTTTAGTACGCTTTTTTTCATTTCTTTTGCATCTTTAAAATTATTAAAATTTTATACTCTAATACTTTTAAGTTTTGCAGTAAAAAGAATATATTTAAAGTTTAAGGCAGTGTATTTTCTATTTAAAATGGAAAACAAATGAATGGAATTCAAAAAAAAAAAAAGAAGAAATTAAGTTGCAAAAGAAAAATAATAGAAAAAAGATATATTGAAAAAAAAAATGAAATAAAACACTGAACTGTACAAAATATGGCACATTGGAATTATTAAATTTATGGTATAACAACTGCAAAAAAGGAATCTCAGGCACAATTTTTTCTTTCAAAACAAAAAGGAATTTAAAATTAAAAAAAAAAAAAATTTTAATATAAAGAAAAAAACTATTATAATGATAAGAAAAGGAAAAGAAATAAACAGAAAAACATGATTGATTGAGGCACATATTTAATCATTATGCGAAAACAATGCAAGGCACACATATAAAATTTTAGCTTAAAAATTCAAAAAAAAAAAAAATAAATTTAATAAAAATTTTACAAATTTAGAATCTGATGGAAAAATTATTTGACAAAAAAAAAATGCTTCAGTTATTCGTGCAATCAAAAATATTTGCAAAAAAAAAAATTCTTATTTTGATTTGTTTGCTTTTTTCATTTAATTCATATAATATTCATAATTTGTTAGTTATTGTATTTTTTTTTTAAAAAAAAAATGATTAAAAATTAAACAATCTAATGGTACTGAAATAATGACAAATTTAAATTTTTAAAAAGATAAATAAATATGAAAAACTAACTTATCCTTTTTATTACAAATTACTAATTAGCAATTCAAAGTAAAAAAAAAACAAAATTACTATAACTATAAGTAAATATACTATAACAACTAATTCTTTTTAATAGTAATTACGCTTCTAATTCATTCATTAAAAAGTAACATTATGTCAAATTTAATATTTTAATATTAGATTAAACTAAATTCTATTATTTTCTAATCAACAAAAAAGAAAAAAGATGAAAAAATTTAAAAAGAGGGCATTTTATATATATTAGAATGACGCGCAATTGAAATGAAATATTAAACAAAATTTAATTAAGCATTTGAACAACAAATGAAAAAAAAAAAACTATATGAGAGGAAGAAAAGAGGAAAGAAATGTAAAAGAGAATGCGTAAACTCAAACCGATCAAGCAAATTTAGGTTTAATTGCAAAAAAATGCTGAACGATAAGATTACTAATTGGAATGTAAGTTTGAATTATTATAATTTTTCATTCCAAAGCAAAAAAAAAAAACGAATAAATATTTTAATTGGAGAAAAAAATATTTGATATTTTAAAAAGAAAAACAAATTAATTGTAGCAATGTGATTAATTAATTAGTATAGCTATGTGATCATTTAATAAAATGTATTTTAATCATTCTCACGAACAATTTTAAAACAATTTCTGTTTTTTTTTTTTTTTTGAAATTTATTGCACACTCAAATTTTCGTAGCTGTTTTTTTCCTTTTTCTTTCTTGAAAATTTTAACTTCATTCTATTAAAAATCATAAATTTAATTCCTTTTTTTTCGTGCTAAACTAGATTTTTTAAACATATAAAAATAAAAACGAAAGGATAGATTTTTAAAAGAAAAAATTAATTTTATTTTTTGACAAAATCTCAAATCAGTTATTTCAGCATTCACAGAGATCGAAAAAAGAAAAAAAGAAAACGTTTGAGTTTACGATGAATAAAAAGTATGCACTTTGAAATTAAGAGTTTAAAATTTTTTTTTTCTCTTAAAAATTCAATATTTTTATTATTTAATATACGTTGATTTACGTCATTATCACGTAATTTATAAAATTGAATTAATTTATTATTATTATTTCAGTGCATATTTTGATTAATATGAAAACAGGAACAGAAATACAAGCCCAAATGATAATGAATGACTACAAATGAGTATCAATGAGACCGTTGTCATATAGGAAATATGATAATAATGATAATTAACTGATGATAACGATGATAAACGCTGATGACAATGATAAATGATGACTCTTAGCAAAATTTCTTCTTATTACCACGAAACCTGTGGTACTTCTTTACCGGTATTACTAGTGGCAACAACACTAGCAACAATTACATCATCGGTTCGTAAAGTATTATTAGCACCAGTTTGTCCCGTATATTGTTGTTGCTGTAAATGTTCCGCAACACTTGACCGCACCTCATTTCCCGTTGACGCAACGGAAGCAGCGGATGAGATCGTGGACGAGTAATTGCTTAACATATACTCCAAATTATCACCACTTACTGCATAATCCAATGCTGGTGTTATCAGTGATGATGGTGCTTCTAACTGTAATAATCATAATTATCAATGCTTTTCTAGTAGTTTCATAGAGTAAAAGAGTTTCGTCTTTTTTTTTTATGAGAAAATTTATTATTGTTGAATTAAATTGAAATTAGCTGAAATTTTAGCTTGCTAAAATTTGAAATTAGCTTAACAAAATGATAAAGTTTATCAAAGTATTACCGGAAATGATATTATGATTGTATGGCAAAATTGAATTTAAATAGAAGTGCAAATTTTGAATTTTGGTAAATTTGCTAATTAAATTAAAAAATACTTTTGCTATGAAGATTAAATATTTATTAGATATAGCACTAATAACTTAATTATTTAGCTATTATAAGTATGTTACTTAAGTTTTTTCTTTTTTTTTTTTTGTGACAATGACAAATGCTAGTGATTATATTTTCTCTTAGGAAATTTTTGTTTTGTCTAATATTCACTTATTTTTAAATTTGTAACAAAAAGTAAAAGATATATTCATTGAGTTGTAATTGTAATTTGATTTGAGAAATTAAGTTGCTAAATTAATAAAAAGTAAAAGAGAAAGATGGAAAAGTAATACAAGATATATTCATATTGCACTTCATTGAGTTGTAATTATAATTTGATTTGAGAAATGAAATTGCTAAGTTAAAAAAATCTGCTAAGTTAATAAGAAGTAAAGGAGAAAGATGAAGAAATTAATACCTGTGGCTGATAACTAATTGCTAAGTTAAAAAAAATTGCTAAGTTAATAAAAAGTAAAGGAGAAAGATGAAGAAATTAATACCTGTGGCTGATAACTAATTGCTAAGTTAAAAAAAAAGTTGCTAAGTTAGTAAAAAGTAAAGGAGAAAGATGGAGAAATTAATACCTGTGGCTGATAACTAATTGCTAAGTTGATAAAAAGTAAAGGAGAAAGATGGAGAAATTAATACCTGTGGCTGATAACTAATTGCTAAGTTAAAAAAAATTGCTAAGTTGATAAAAAGTAAAGGAGAAAGATGGAGAAATTAATACCTGTGGCTGATAACTAATTGCTAAGTTGATAAAAAGTAAAGGAGAAAGATGGAGAAATTAATACCTGTGGCTGATAACTAATTGCTAAGTTAAAAAAAATTGCTAAGCTAATAAAAAGTAAAGCAGAAAGATGGGAAATTAATACCTGTGGCTGATAACTAATTGCTAAGTTAAAAAAAATTGCTAAGCTAATAAAAAGTAAAGGAGAAAGATGAAGAAATGAATACCTGTGGCTGATAACTAATCACATTGTGACTATGATTAGTTAACATATCAGTGGTTTGTGATGATGTACCACCGCTAGAATATTGTGATACGAATGGTTGTTGTTGTTGTAGGCTTTGTTGTGTTATTTGATCAGTTTGATTGTTTAGATGCAAATGAAAATAATCACCGCAACCACCGTTACTACTTGAAAAAGCCAAATTTGGTGGTGTAAATGATTGCATTGGATTTTGCTGTAAATGAAATTTAATTATAGATTTAATATAATTAGATAAATTTGAAATTAATGATTTTTTTTTTTGTTCTGAAAATTAAAAAAATTTCGTCCAAAAAATTACAAAAAATAAAAATTATTAAATTAATTAAAATTGACACATGGGTAGAAAAAAAAAAAAGAAGAGATTTTGAAATTACAAATATTAAATGAATGAATTTTAGATGGTTTTAATTTGTGCTATTTGAATTTGAATTTGTTATCACATAATATGCTATATTTGTTACAATTTTAAATAATATATTTCAGATAAAATTTCAATCAAGAAGAAATAAATTAATCGATTTGGTTTTAACTATAATGGAAAAGATTAATTTTAGGAATTAATGCAAAAGTTTTTCATTTAAATTAAAAGAAATGAAAATAAATGATAAACTAATACAAATAATTATGTTGAAAAGTTGTAACTCATTAAATGAATAACATGAAATGATAAATTAATTAATGAAAAATATGGTAATTAGTAATTAACAAATTAATCTTACTAAGGATCTGATAAAACTTACCAATTGATGAGCACCGAACATCATAAATGGATTAGCATGGAAAAGCTGAAAATTTTTGCATTTATTTTTTCTAATAAACAAGTAAATTATTTTTAATTTTTAAATTAAAACTAAAATTTAGATTCTTAAACTAAGAAAGTCATAGACTAAGAAGAGTTAATTAAAAGTTAATGAAAATAAAACTTTGAAAATAATAAAAAGAAAAGATACTGACTTCTACGTATGATTAGATTTAAAAGAAAATGAAAGTTGAAATTACTTAATTTCATTTTTACTTTTAAAGTGAATTTTAAATTGTCAGATTTTTCATGTCTTATTTATGACAAAATTAAATTTGTCAATCTCTAACATTTTTATTTTGTTTGCTTCGTTTTTTTTTTTTTTTTTTTTTTTTTAGAAACTAATTTTTTTGAATTGAAAAAAAACTTACATTCATTTCTTGTTTTGTATCAAATGTATTACTTTGATTTCCCAAACTTGCTAAGTCATCGCTGAAATAAAAAAAAAGAAAATTAGTAATCGCTAAAAGTAAATTTAAATAAAAATTATTTGCTCTCCTCTAATATCACTCATTATAATATAATTTTAAAAATTATTTCTAAATTTTCATTTTAAATCAAATATCATTTTGAATAATATCTTTCTACTATTAATTCCAGTACTTTTTTTAGTGAAAAAATAAATCCATTTCAAATTTTCGTATCGTTTATAAAAAAATGAAAAAAAAAGTGAAAAAACAAAAATGCTATTTTATTCATTCATTTAAAATGCAAAAATATATCATTTAGTTATAACTAATGAAAAGCAAAAATGATAGCTTTGATTTATTGAATATAAATTATTTTTTTTAATTTATTTTTTATTTTATTTATTTTTGTATAATTTATTGAATATACGAATGATAAACATACTAATCGTTATTTTAGCAATAAATTAAAGCATAAAAGAAGGAAAAAAAAAAAGACTAAGAAAATTTTAACGAACTAATACATCTCATTTAATTTCTTAATTAGCCATTTAAAAAAAAAAAGACAAAAATGAAAAATTAACATTGTTACTTAGCAAATGTAAACACAACAATAAAATGTTTATTTCTTTTTTTAAATCTGCTAAAATAATTTTTAATCTTTTTATTAAATTAAATAACAATAATATTAAATGAAAAATTACAAACCATAAATTAGTTTTAAATGCTGAATCATCTTTAAGCATTGATGTTAATCGTGTAGTACTATTTAATAATGAATCCAATTCTTTATGATCACTTATTGATAAAGTCTTTTGACTGCTAAAGAAACCATCCTGAAATTTTAAAATATCTGTAAATTAAATTGAATAATAATAGTAATAATCAATGAGACCTGAAATTTCATTAAATTTAATTAAATTAAATTTAATAATAATCAATGAGAAATTACAATAAATTTATCAGTTCAAAAATTTGATCGATTTCAAAAAAAAAAAAAAAAAAGGAAAATATTCAAGAATTTTAGCAATATTAAAATGACAGTATGACGATGATAAATGATTAATTGATAGGAATGCGATAAAACGTGAAATTAATGAGAGGAAATTTGACTGACCTTTTTCGATAAATTAAACACAATTAATGCAAGACAAGAAAGGAAGAAAAAGAAAAGAAAAACGAATTTTGTTGTATTATATTTTATTCAATAATCAATGCTTATTTATTTTAATTATTATAAAATCAAATTTAATACCAATAAAAAAACTTTTTTTATTTTTGTTTACAATTTTATTTATTTTGAATTGTATCACGTGCTAACACATTTAATACATCATTTGAAAAAAAAAAAAAAAAGTTTTCGTATTTATTTTTATTTTGCTAAAAAAAGTGAAAAAAAAAAAAAAAAAGAAATGACAGAGAATATAGGTAAATTACAGGTTATTGTGAAAAAAAAAAAAAAAAAAAAAAAGGAAAAAAAGATTCATTTCTGTCAATAAAATTTGTTGAAAATATAGGACATAGGTAAGTAACTAACTAATCAATTCGTCTTATTAACTTATTAATTAACGAAGTTGATCGTTAAATAATGATGAATGTTGAAGATACATTCTTTTACCATTTCAATTAATTAATTAATTAATTAATTGATTAACAGTGAAACAAGTATTCTTTTAAAATATAATTTTTTTTTAATATTGCCAGAAATAATAATTCGAAATAGAAATGGTTAATCTTTGAATATAGCAAAAACTATTTTATTCTGTTTAATTAATTTTAGCAAAAAAAGAGAAAGTAATAGTAGTAGTTATTCTTTTTTTATTTAAAAAAGAAAGCTTTAATTCATTAAAAGTACAAGTATTAACAAATAATATAATTTTATTTGATATTAATTAGAAATCAAAAATTTTTTAAAGTGAAAAAAAATTTTTCATTTTAATAGCTAAAAATAAATTTAATATTTTATCTTTAATATTTTTTTAATTTAATATTTTGTATTGAAAAATATTTTTCCATTCTTTATTCTTTTTTTTTTGGAATTTTTTCAATTTAATATTTTATCATTTATCAAAAAAAAAATATTTTTCCATTTTTCATTCTTTTTTTTTTTTTTGGAATTTATTTTTTAAATACGAAATGAAGTTTTTTCTTTCTTTCTTTTTTTTTTTATTTCAAATGAATTCTTGAAATTTATTTGTTGAATATGAAATGAAGTTAATTTTATATTTTAAGAAATGAAATGTTTTTCTTTTTTCATTTTTTGAAATTTAAAAATAATTCTTACCGCTTGTAATGGTGCATGAATAAATGCATCATTTGAACCAATAAGCGAAGAATGATTAGAATTAGTACTACTATTGTTGTTGTTGTTGTTGTTGTTGTTATTGGTAGTAGTAGTAGTATTGATATTGTTGTTTCTGTTAGTACTATTTGTAATATTTGTAGTACCAATGATAAGATCAGCGCTAGTTGATATTATCGATCGTGAATGCACTGATAATTTAGTATTGCGTCGCCTTCCTGAACCTGTCAAATGACCAATACCACTTGCTGAACTTGTTGTCAAACGGATACTATCTATTCCTGTTTCTGAACTTGAACTTGCATTTACAATATCATGATTTTCCAGCTAAAAACAAATTTATCATTTCATTTCATTTCAAATTTAATTTTAAATTTATTGTAAATTTAGAAAAAAAAAAAGAAAGAAAGAAACTTATCTTTATCATGCAATTATTATTTTTGAAATAAATATGAATGTTTTTCTAAAGATTTTTCAGGTAGAATATTTTGTGATTAAAAAAAAAGCTTTTTTTTTTTCATTGATTATTAAAATGATTTGGAAAAAATAATCAGATTTTACTGATTTAGTTGTGATAATGTGATTAAGTATAAATGTATATTATCTGATTTTTCCATATTTTTTTAATTTTTTATATTGCATAAATAAACTTTTATGCAAAAAAAGAGAGAGAGAAAATACAAATAGAAATATAATATTTAAATAAAAATTTGATATAATAATTGAGAAAATTTAATTGCTGTAAATAAGTTAAAATAAAATTTTGTACAAATTGAAATGTTAATATATAATAAAAATTGTTTAGTATTTGTAAGTAATACTTACTCAATTATTCCAGTAATTTAACACATTTACTCATTTGTTCAATTTTATGTTAATTCAATTTTATTATGTTAATAAGATTATTCAAAATGTTAAAAGTTAAATAATATCATTAATATAAATTTTAGCAAATATATACTCAAATAATTTTATGAATAAGTAATAAATTGATCACAAAATGATCAAATTAATCTTATCATTAATTAATTAATAATTTACTTAACTAGTTTAGTTTGTTTATTTATTTGTCTTTCTTCTTTTTTCTCTTCTTTCTTTTCTTTTTTTTTCAATTTAAAATAATATTAAACTTAATGAAAACAAACATGTCGTCGTTTAGCTGCTGTCATATAAGTAAGTATAAGTAATAAATTGATCACAAAATAATCAAATTAATCTTACCATTAATTAATTAATAATTTACTTAACTATTTTAATTTGTTTATCTGTTTTTCTTCTTTTTTCTCTTCTTCTTTCTCCTCTTTTTTTTTTAATTTAAAATAATATTAAACTTAATGAAAACAAACATGTCGTCGTTTAGCTGCTGTCGCATAAGTAAGTGTTTTTTCCAATGGATCATTCTCAATTCCTGTCATTTCATTTTTTCGTTGATGCATTTCTTTGTGACATTTTAGTGAATTTTTCCATTTGAATGTCATACGACACACATTGCATTCGAATGGTTTATCATCCGAATGAATACGTTTATGATTCCAAAGCGTTGAACGACGATTAAATCGTGCTTTACACATCTATAAAATATCATATTTTTATCATTTTATTTAATTATCAATGAAATAAATTAAAATTAGAGATGAAAATTATTAAATTATTACATTTAAAAAGAAAAAAAAAACAAGTTTCAATTGTATTTATAGCTTTGCTTTTATCTGTTTATTTTTTTTAATGGAAAAATTTTTTTAATTATAATTAACTATGATGTAGGAATGAAAGAAATTCATTTAAAAAAAAAAAAAAAAATTTTAATAGTAAAATTTAACTTTCAATTGTATTTGTAGCTTTGCTTTTATTTATTTATTTTATTTAATATGATAAAAAATTTTTTTAACTATAATTTTTAACTGTGATGTAGGAATGAAAGAAATTCATTTAAAAAAAAAAAAAAAAACATTTTAATAGTAAAATTTAAATTTCAATTCTATTTATAGTTTTGCTTTTATTCATTTATTTATTTTTTTTTAACAATGATGAAGCAATCTTTTTAACTATGATCAAAGAATAAAAGAAATTAGCAAATTTTTATACATTTGAGAAATTTTGAACAAAAATGAATTCAAATTTACTTCAATTTTGTTTATAACTTTTTTTTTGTTTTGTCATTGTTTTTGTTTTTGTCCTATTTTGTTCATAAATCTAGACTGAATGTAAAAATTAAATAAAATCAGGTTTGTATATGATTATTATTATTATTATTTAACATTTTCGTTTCGTTTCTTTCTTTTCACTCATTTCCTCTTATCATTTTTCTTTATTTGAATGACACTTAAAGTGTAATTTGATTAGGAAAATTTGAACTTTTGGCAATAAATTTTGTAATCGAAAGTTTAAATATATTTATTACACAAATTTATTATGATTTATTTGTTACACAACAATGACATATGATTACGTTGAGGAAATTGTAATTAAATGGAATTAGATTAGATTAAACTAGATTAGATTAGATTAGTATATTTGTGATATGATTAATAGTGTTATTGTTCTTGTTGTCGCTGTTATTATTGTTATTGTAGTAGTAATTTTTTAACTTTATGTATATTTATCAATTAAAAATACGATATCATGATAATATATTTAATATGATATGATTAAAAGATACTGATATAATTAAATAACAAAATATTCTCGTCTTATTATATTAAAAAGTTAATAATTTGTATGTTATATTTAAGAAAATGAATGTTGTTTATGAAATTAATTGTTTATAATTTATATGAAAATTGTTTGTTAGAAAAAAAAAGTAAATAAATAAATAAATAAAAATAAAATACATTGCATTCGAAAGGTTTCTCGCCAGTATGTGAATTTTGATGTTCTTCAAGTTCCATTTTAGAGCCAAATCGTGATGAGCACATGTTGCAATTATATGGTCGTTTACGATCAGCTGTTAATGGCCTTCCTGAAATATAAAAAATAAAAAATAATAATTGAATTAAATTAATTATTTCATTTATTAATTATTGTATAAATTTAAATGAAAAATAAAATTGAAAATATTACAACATCTTGATTAAATGTATTAATTTGTATCGTATTACAGATAAATCAATAATAATTGATAGTAATATGAATTAAATTAATTATTCTATTTATTGTATAAATTTAAATGAAAAATAAAATTTGAAAATATTACAACATCTTGATTAAATGTATTAATTTGTATCGTATTACAGATAAATCAATAATAATTGATAGTAATATGAATTAAATTAATTATTCTATTTATTGTATAAATTTAAATGAAATTATTAATTTTTGTATAAATTTAAATGAAAAAATCTTACAACATCTTGATTAAATGTATTATTTTGTATCGTATTACAGATAAATCAATAATAATTGATAGTAATTATTTAACTCAAACTTTATTTCATATAAAATTGAATGATATAAATAATTACATCAATTTTTATTTGCTCAGTAAAAAAAAATAAAGAACATTATATTTTATTAATAAATTAAATTCAATTAATATAAAATTAAGGAAAAGAAGAAGAAAAAAGGAAGAAATTTTTATCAGAATAACAAATTAAAAAACTTTTTTCCAATCAAATTAAGTTGAAAAAAAAAAAAGGAAGAATAGATGAAATAATAAAAAATATTAAAGTGAAAAAATGAAATGTATATATTTACACATATTTCTCATTTATATAATAATACTTCACTATAGAGTGTTGTACACATGTAGTTTATTTATCCGCATCCGTATCCGCATCCGCATCCGTAACGGATTATATTCCGGTATATCAATGCTTATAAAGAAAATTTATGATTAGAAAAATAAATAACCATTTTGATGAATATTAGATGCTGATGCTGATGTTGCTGCTGCTGATGATGATGATGATGGATGAGTAATTTGAGCATTTGTAGTTGTTGGTGTAGCAGTAGCTGTAGTTATGTCATGCCCGTATAACCGATAATCTGTTGTTACTACTAAAAAACAATCATTCATTAATTAATTTCAAAAAAAAAAAAAAAAAAAAAAAAACAGTAATAAGAGTTGTTTACCATTTAAAATGATTAATTTGTTTCTCAAAAAAATTTTTACTTTTTTGGTAATATATCATAATTAAACAACAATTACACTAGCATATAATTAAGTAATAAATTTAATTTTTATTTTTTGGTAATATATCATAATTAAACAACAATTACACTAGCATATAATTAAGTAATAAATTTAATTTTTATTTTTTGGTATTAAATCATAGTTAAACAACAATTACACTAGCATATAATTAAGTAATGAATTTATATGCGTGAAATTTAACGTTTTAATTCCACGTATGTTATAATTTATTTGTCTTCTTTTTTTTTTGTTACGTAATTTACGAAGAAAAAAATGTGAAATTTTACTTGAAAAATTCATTTAATCTAATTTATTCGTTCTTTTTTTTAATTCTTTATTGAATTATTGCAAGATTTCTTAAATTATTAATATTATATAGTTTTTTTTTGGTGCGAAAATAAGTAATATGAAAAATAAGAAGAGGTATTGTTAATTTTTGTCTGCTAAATTATTTTCATGTATATCAAATTCCAAATATCAAATTAACACATTTAAAATAACAAACTATCGAATTTTAAATATCAGATTGAAATTCGAATATCAAATTATCAAAATTATCATTTCGTCTAAATTTTCCTATTATTTGCACATTTGTTTTCCAGTTGTTGATTTTAAGGTTAAAAAATTTTAAGCTCTTTCTAAATAAACCTAAAATTGATGACTTAACTGTCTTATCAAAAGTGAAACTTAAGTATTAAATTTCATTTTAAATCTATTACCGAATAAAGTTAACTAAAATGATTATTTCATCAATAAATCACAGAAATAATCAACATCATTTTATCAATTTCTTTATTATTAATCATTTTTATGCTGAATTTTACTAATTTAAATTTTAATTAACAAATTTATTTACCTCTCACTTCAAAAATCTATTTTTCATTGCTATTAAAATTATTTCTAAATTTTTTTTTTTTAATTAAGAAATTTATAATACTTACCAGCTCCATTGCCAGATTGTTGTTGTCGCTGTATGTTAGTGATGGTATTGTTGCTATTGTTGTTATTTTCATTGTTGTTATTGTTATTGTCATTGATGTTGCTATTGCTGTTTGTTGCATCTACCGTATGCGTCGTTGTACGCTGATTGGATGATACCGATGATGTTGATGATGATGATAGTGATGATGATAGTGATGATGATGACGATGATGATGATGGCAAGGAACACGATTCGGAAACACCGGATGAAGTTGATTGTTGATTTGTTGCAGTTACCGTTACCACTACTGCCTGAGGTGAAAGAATTTGTTGTTGTTGTTGTTGTTGCTGTTGTTGTTGTTGTTGTTGCTGCTGTTGTTGTTGTTGTTGTTGTAATGTTGTTTCTGTTTTCACCAAATATGGATTATGCAAATATCGTGCCGGAAGTGATTGATGTACTTCCATCTTTCAAATATCGAATTTTTTCTTATTTCGTTTTTCTTTTTTTTTTTTTTTTTTTTAATCTAAATTATTATCTTTCGTTTTTGAAATCGTTGAATGATAAATTATAGCATTTAGCATGAAGTACCAAATGTACCGAAAATGTTCCTCTTAAAATTGACAAAATCGTTAACTCCAGTGAAATCGTTGGAAAATTTCATTTAACATCGTCGATCAATAGTTAGCCTGAAAAATTGGAAAAAATATTTAAATATAATTATTACTTTTTAAAATCAATGCTATACAAATAACGTCGATATGCAAATATGCTAATTGGTTGCGAATACATTAGTTTTAACGTGAAGTAATCATTAAAATTAATTAATTAGTTTGATAGTGCAATCTGAGAACAATTGGCAATTCTGTTATTTAAAATTTGATTTCAAAAAAAAAATAAATTATTGCTTCAAATTTACTTTTTTTTTTCTTCATTTTTTGTCACTTCTTCATATCAGTAAGAAGAAAATAAGAAAATTCCAAAAAAAAAAGATGAAAGAATTAATCAAACATAAATTGTTTACACATTATGCTAATGAAATTCCAAATCATCAAAACTTTTCATCTTCGTATTTCCTTATTTATATTATCAACCTTATCTTTCTTCTGCATTTCAAATTTTACATAGTAGTACAGATTTAAAAAAATATGTATAAGAGATATGATAATGATAAAAGTTTGCGATAATACCGTATAAAATAGCATAACAATGATGTTAGTGATTAATAGTAGATAAAGAAGCAAATGATAAAATACAAAAAAAAAAAAAAAATTTGATGTCAACAAAAATTTGTGATAAACAATTTATATAAAAAAAAAAATGTAGTGATATTGGGTGATAATTTAAAGTGATAATAAGGGCTATAATCAATATACTAGCTATGAATTTTGTCTACCTAATCATTAAATTCTTTGTTAGGTTTAAAAAAAAAAAAAATAACAAAACAATTTGATCCAATTGCATATGATTGTTTTTCTAATTAAGTACCTAAGTTTACTACTGATATTATTCAATATATCAGTCTTATCAGTATTATCATCTTTTATGCAAATATATTTGAAAATGTTCAAAAAAAAAAAAAGCAATTAACAAATACTAATTAATTATTAGCAAAATATATATAAATTATCCGGAAAAGCTTACTGAAACAAAGGGGAAAAAAACGAAGAAACAAACAAAATCATTGGGGAAACGATAGAGAGAGAAAGAGAGAGAGAGAGGGAGAAAGAAAGAAAGAAAGAAGAGTGGTTTAAGAGTATCAAACAGGAAATGAAATGAAATAATTTGAAATGAAACGGTAATCATTTAGCTTACAATTGATAATTGTCAAATTAAAAAAGGAAGAAAAAGAGAGAGAGGGAGAGAGAGGGAGAAAGAGAGAAAAAAGTGTTCAACTTAACCGTTAAGTGTTTTCTTTCTTTTTTTTTTTTCTTCAACTGTTCATTATTCCATAATTTCTTCTTTTTTACCGCTCATAAACCTGAAACAAATGTTAAAAGAAGAATTTGATGAAAGGAATGTAGAAAATGAATTATAAAGAAAAAAAAAGACAGAGACAAAGACAGGGAGAGAGAGAGAGAGGAGAAGAAGGTGTATAATGATGATTAGTAGTATAAGAAGAATTAAAACAAAAAAAAAAATATATCTGATGATGATTGGAGAGGTGTGGCTTACATTCCTCAATTTTTCATTTCCAAAAACTTCAAATGCGCCAATTGTTGATTGCGCACAATAAATTATCACCCATGCTTTCCGCCCCGCTTCTCAATCTTTTTCTTTTTCCTACATTTTTAGAGATTGAAATGATATGATATTGGGGTTTGAGTTTTGATGTGAAACAGATAATTTTGGGTCGAAATAATAAATTTTTTCTTTTTCTTTTTTGTGGAAAATTTACTTTGTCCATGAATAAAAGGACAACGTGTAAATTTTAGAAGTTTATTTTTTGAAAAAGGGAGAAAAAAAAAAGAGGAAAAAGAAAAAGAAAAAAAAAACAATAAAAACACTAAAATGAATTTTATTCATTGATTTTGATATCATCGAATAATTGAAATATTATTGTTCTTTTTCCTTTTTCTTTTTTTTTTTTTTTTTTTTTTTAAAAATTTTGATGATAGAATGAAAGAGGAAAGAGAAGAATGAAACAAAAAGAATTTGTAACACTTTGACAATGATTGCATTCAAAAATGTAAATAGAATAATGAAAAGTTATTAAATTACACTAGGCCTGGTTTCAATTACGTTTCAATTTTTTCTTAGCTAATATAATAAATATTGAAATTAATCCCGAATTACTTTTTAGCTTCATTATTAGCAATATCAAATTTTTATAATATATTATCAAATTGAAAATTTTCATTTTTCCCTTTTTTTCTTTTAAAAGGTGAAAATTTAATTTTTAATCAAATTACATTTCATGTATTATATTAAATTTTATATCAAAAAATAAATTTTTAATATGAAATACCCAATTTTTTTTAGTTTAATTTCAAAAAATATATTCTTAAATATTCATTTTGTTTCATAAAAAAAAAAAAGGGAAAATATATCGCATATGTTAGTTATTCACTATTTGCTATTTATTATTCGTTATTCTTCATTTGCTATTTTGTTAGTATTATTTAAAATTTGCCGTTTTTTTTTTTTGAAAAAAAGAGAAATATGTTAATGTCAATGAAATATGATTCTAATAAATGTAAAAATAGCCAAATAGAAATTAATTATATCAAAAAAATTTGACATAAACATTATAAAATATTAATGAGTAATAAAGTTATATGTGTAAATTAGCTATTAAAAATTAATTGAAATATTGCAAATACAAAAGAAAAAAGTGTCCTTTTTTTTTTCTTTTTACTTCACACATTTTTATCATTTATTATCAGCTAACTAAATGCATTTAATTTTTGCACTTAATTTAAATGAGTAAAAATGAAGAGGGAAAAGAAATTTCGATTAAAGAATGAAAAAAAAAAAAAAAGGAGAGGAAAAAAAAAAGAAAAGGGGAAGAAAAATTCATTAATTTTAAAGATGGTTAACTGTGTTGCTACCAGTAGTTATGTCAAATGATATGATCAGAAAATTGCGGTAAATGTTGTAATAAATTAAAAGTAAAGGGACAATTTGCATTGAAAAAAAAAAATAAATAAATAAGTAATTGGTAAGTCATCAATAATTATAAAAACTAAATTCCTAAATGAAACTTATATTTAACTAATCGATTTTATATTTCAAAAAAAAAAAAATTTTTTTTCTTTTCGTTTTTTGATTTCACTCGATAATATTAAAAAAAAAAAAAAAAAAAGATACTACATATAATATATATGTTGAAAGATAATAGATACACAAAAAAAAAAAAAAAATTTGCTAATGTTTAGTTGTCGTTCGATTTCACTTGTTAGCATAAAAATAATTTAAATCAAAAGCTATTTGAATATCTCTCCCTCTCTCTCTCTCCTTTTCTGTTCCTCACTCTCTCTCTTTTTCCCTTTCTCTATGACAAATGTAAACTTTAGATTTTGAAATTTCCGACCACCGATCACCACTTTATTGAAGTAGATAGAATTGTTACGTTTTTTCACCTTTTTTTTTTTTTTTTATTTTTTACTCTTTATTTTATTTTTTGGAGGGGAGGGAGAGAATGAGTAGGAAGGAAAGGTTAAGTAAGATAAGTTACTAGTAGTAAAAGTAAACCAGATAATTTCAACAAAATTATATACTCGTAATTTACAACAGAAAGGACAATGTATTTAGATTCATGGTAGAGTAAAGGAAAAGGTGAAAAAAAAAAGAGAAAGCGAAAGAGAGGGAGAGATAAGAAAGAGAAAGAGAGAAAAAAATAGAACATTTTAATATACAAAGTAAACAATAAACATTAAAATATCACAAAAAAAAAAGAAAAGAAAAGAAAAGAAAGAAAGAAAGAAGAGACATAAATAAAATTTGCCAAAAAATGGCAATAATTACCTCAAAAATTTCAAAAATTTCATGGATAATTAATTTTACAATCATTTCCTATTTGTCATCTTTCATACTGTATTTAACGGCAATTATATCTATTACTGTAGGTGAAAAATGCAAATATAATACATAAATGGGAAGTACTATATTAAAATGAAAAAGTTCAGAAATTAAAATTCTTAATATTTTATAAATTTAAAAATGTTTCGGCAATAAATAAAATCTTATTGTTAGAAATACAAAAAAAAAAAAAAAAAACATTAAACAGAGAAGACAAGGAGAAGAAGAAAATTGTGAAAAAGATGATTGACTGATAAAAAAAAAGATGATGTAATGTGATTATCTGTTAATAAATAATCATGAAATGATTGTTTACTTATTTAAGATTATTTTATTTAATACTGAAACATTTGACATTATTTTAGTGCAAAAGAATACCAAAAAAAAAAAACAAAAAACAAACAATGTAAAAAGGAATGTAAGGAAAATGAAGTGAAAAAAATAAACATAAAAAAAAGAGAAAAGAAATAAAAATAAGAAAAGAAAACAAATAAAGATAATAATGTATTAATTAATAAAAGAAAAATAGTAATAATAATTAATTTTATGATAAAGGAAAAAAAAACACATTAGATTACTTACTTACTAATGAATATATATTTTTACCAAAAAAAAAAAAGGACTTGAAAGACATTGTTGTTGTTTTTTTTTAGATTAATTTAAAAGTTAATTATAAAAAAAAAAGAAAAACAAATGAAGAAGAGAAAGAAACAATAAACTTTTCAAATGTGTATAAAATTTTGAAATGATATGAAAAATTTTTTGCAGTAATATAGTAAAATTATAGTAGAGCTAACAAAAATGATAAAAGTAACACACATGGGAAATCAGCAGCTCTTCGATAATTTTATTTTATTTCATTTTATCTTTTCCATTTCATTTATTTCATCGAGCTTTCACTCATATCTAATAAATTTTATCATATTGTGAAAAAATTATATGTATTCGTTGTGTGTGTGTTTTTTTTTGTTTTTGTTTATTTTTTTCTATTCAGACTACTATTACCGCCATTATGTCTCTTTTAAATGGATAATTTCCAAAAATAAAAAAAAAAAATTTTTTTTTTTTTATTTATCGTAGATATAAAAATAAAACAAAGAAGAGGAAAAAAGAAAACGAAAATTAAAGGATGTTCTCATTGTGTAAAAATAAAAAACAAAAAAAAAAAAAACTTTAAAATGGATACAAAAATTTTTAATATTGAAATTATTGAAAATTCAAATTTAACTGTATAATAATTGAAATTTGAATTTTGTAAATGTGTGTATGAGTTGAAAATAATTAAAAAATTATTTCAATTTTAATGTTAACATAGATGGATAACGAATCAGTCAAAAATCAGTCAAAATTTGTTAATCATTGCTTGATTAAAATATTTTATGCAAAGTTACAGGAGGAAAAAAAAATATTTTAGAGTGATAATATATATCAAAAAAATATTTGATTACATTAAGTCTTTATAAAAATTATCACAAATGACTTTAAAATGTTTTAAAAATAATTCTAATCATTTTCAATGCTAATTGACTAATTATTTATTTACAGACTTGGATTTCATTTTATTTGAAACAAAATGTACTTGCAATTTAATTATATCAAACGAACAATAAATAAGAAATAGCATTTAATAAATCATGCTAAAATATAAACATTTTGTGTTAAATTTAAAATTTCATAATCGAATAAATATAGAATAATAGAGTGATCATAGAATAAAAATAAATAAAAATCAATCAATCAATCAACCAATCAATCAATCAATCAATGCACACATATAATTATGATCTTTTCTCACTTTTTCATTCTTTATCATTCCCGTTCTCTCGTCATAGCACAATTTATAATCTATCCCTCGACCTTTGACCCTTACGATGAATGCATTATCTATTAGCATGTAAATGAGTGAAAAGAAAGAAAGAGAGAAAGAAAGAAAGAAAGAAAAAAAATGCCTTTTGTTTCCTAATTTAAAGATTAGAATAAAAGGAAAAAAGAAAAAGCGGAAAATTTGTTTCATTTTCCTCTTTTTCCCTTTTAACTTTTTAATGGGTGATTAAAATGATCAAATTGTGATTTATCGATCGAAAAGATAGAAGGAAAAGCGGGTAAAGAATGAAAATTCATAGTAAATAGATATAGAAGATGACAAAGAGGAAGAAGAGAAGGATTAAGGAGCTGATTTGGAAGGAGCGCAATTGTTCGAAGTGGCAAATAGGTATTAGCTATAAGTTGAGCTCGAGCTCGAGCTCGAGCTAAAGCTTAGAAGCAACAGCAGTCTCAGTTGTATATCAAAAAGTTAAAAGTGTCGAAGAGAGACTGAAAGATGGAAGGAAGGCGTAGTATACTACTACTCTTAGCCTTAACTACTGCTCTAATCTAGCTAACATATCATTTAATGCTAACTTCTAGCATTTAGCTCTAAACTTTAACTCTAACTAACTGAAGAAAAAAAAAAAGTGAAAAATGAAAATAAGCAAGAGAGAGGGAGAGAGAGAGAGAGAGAAAGGAAGAAAGAAAGAAAGTATTGAATGTTTCAAGAAATTTTTGATCAAAAAAGAAAAAAGAAACGAAATGATTGGACATTAGTTATTATTGTTATCATCAACAAAAAGAAAACAAAAATCATATCAAATGAAAATTTTTAACCTTCATCTTTGATTGGATAAAAAAAAGTAATTTTAATTTATAATGGATAAATTAAATAAGCAATAATATATGATTAGAATTAGAATTTCATAATTAATTGGTAAACAAATGGGTAAACAAATGTAAACAGTAAGTAAACAAATGCAAAATAAGTGACGAAAAAAAAGAAAGGTAAATATACTATATAACTAGAATTATAATTTCATAATTAATTGGTAACTAAATAGGTAAATAAATGTAAACAGTAAATAAACAAATGCAAAATAAGTGACGAAAAAAAAGAAAGGTAAATATACTACATAACTAGAATTATAATTTCATAATTAATTGGTAACTAAATAGGTAAATAAATGTAAACAGTAAATAAACAAATGCGAAATAAGAAAGGTAAATAAGCAAACAAATAGGCATAACGAATGTATAATATTTCAATTTTTTTCAAATATTCTTTTTGTTTTTTTTGTGTAAAAAAGTTATAATTTTTTTTGTTTAAATTGAATTATTGAATGGTTCACAGAGAAATGCATTAAATCAAATATTTGAATTTAAAATAAAATTTGATATTATGGTGATATCATATACCGTACTGAAATCATATCAAAACACTTTATTGATAGATGCGAATGAAATGATTGTAAAATTCAAATAGCTTTTAGAAAGTGAAAAGATTTAAAAAATATTTCAGGGGTAAAATAAAAAGCAATATGAAACATATCAATTCCTGAATATCATCAGTTTTATTTCCGGAATGATAAGTAAAATTTTAATTATTAAATGTTGCTTGCAATTGCAGAACAAAAATTTTAATATTTTCAGGTTATTTCAGTAACAGAAAAAGAAAGTGTATTAGTACTAGAAAAAAAAGAAGAAAAATATTGAAATTTTTTGGAAATTTTTTCTTGTTGTGTTATTTAAATTTTAAAAATACAAATTATATTAAAAAATTTTTTAAAAAAGACCAAATAAAATGAGTTATGCATAATTTTCGTAATAAATCATCACAAAGAGTGATTATAAGTAATTAAATTAAACAATTATCATATTTGTATGATTTCAATGTAATAATTTCGAAACTGAAAAAATATCTATGAAATTATATTTCATTATGTTACTAGATCACTGATAATGATAATATATTTAATTGGAAAAAGCAGGACCAAGATAACAATCAACCTTCGCTTTATCTCATTTAAATCGAAATTTATCAATTATCACTATTCGTTTTCAATATTAGCAATACTTTTTATCAAAGCTTTATGTTATGTTAAATAAGAATGCTATAAGATATTTCAAAACAATCAAATATTAAAAAGAAACAAAAGAAATTGAAGAAAGGATGAATTTTAATAGATTTTCTAATTCTTGATCTTAAAGTGGTTTACAATTTCATTTCCTGATTTTTGATCTCTCATGCTATTCTCAATTAATTATAAATAACTTAATCAGTTCTTTAAAGAACAATTTTTCTCGGTACCTTTTTTTGGGGGGGCAAATAATTATTAGACCATTTAATATTTGTAAATATTTATAAATCATTTGTTGTATTTACGTTTTATCTGATTTGTCAACAATAAAAAAAAATAATAGTAAATTTAATTAGTAGCGAAGAGTTTTTTCTTGAAATGACTGGTTTCACTAATTTTTTTCTTTTCCAAATTAAATATGAATTATAATAAAGTTATAATTAATTGATTGCTCGAAAAAAAATAAAAAACAAAGCTTAACTAAGAGTTTAAAGAATTAAATCAGTCTATAGGTTAATGATCGATTTCAAATACGTGTAAAATTTAAAACTTCAATTTTAACTTATATAAATTTTCAGTTCCGTTTTCCACTTTCTTTTCATCTTTTCCTTTTTTTCCTTCCACTGATTACATCACTAAACTGACAGATGATTAGATAGCATGATGATAATTTATATTATGACACAAACAAAAGTATAAATTTTTGACTCTACAACAAACATAACCTTTGAACTATGCTATTGTTACTTTTTGAAAAGTACAAAATGTAAACAATGAAAGCTCAAGAAAAAAAAAAAGAAATTGCATTGATCATATTAGAATTTAAAAAAAAAAAAAAAAGAAAAAAGTGATATGTAAACGTTTATGTCGAAATCTATTCTACAAATATTACACTTCAATTATTATTTGCTTATGAAAAAAGAAAATGATTTTTTCAGAAAAAAAAAAGAGAAAAATAAGAAAAAACTCACTAAATATTAATAAAATTTTGATAATACAATTAAATTATTTAGGAAAATAATTTAATTATATATTTGCCTATTCATTTAGGAAAAAAAAATGAAAACAAATCATCATTATTTGATAAATTTACTAATAAATTATTGAATGAAATAAGGTAAGAGTTAAAAAAAAAAAGGTAATAATATGAATAAAAGAAAAAAGGAGTAAATAAAAGTAAAAATGAACGATAGAAATTGATATTTGCCTAATTTTCATACTAGCAAAACATTTTTATCATCAATAACAACCAAAGAGTAGGAAGAGCCTGATTTGAACATTTCTTGTCATCTAACCGGATTGATCAGTGCAACAAATATTCCAAGTGTAGCTAACAGCTGTTCCGGAGATCAGTCTAGAAGATATTTAGACTAATGAAATAGATGAATTAAGCAAGACAAACATAAATGACTCGGGATGATCAAATTGTGTTATTTGAAGAAATTAAAGATAGCAGAAATTGTTAAATTATTTATTTTTACAAAATGATCAATTAAATCATAAATATACACTTATTTTCTTTTTTACTTTTTATTTTTATTTTCATTTAAATTAACATTTATTGCATATTTGATAATAGATATCATAATAGTTTGTTTGTTTTTTGTTTTTTCTTTTTTTTTTAAATTTTGTTAGTATTAATTGTAGATTAAAATGGAAAAAAAGAAAGTAGAAATTGTGAAAATATTTTACAATGATTCAAATTTTATAAATAATAATTTACGAAAATCAATCAATAAATGTTTATGATTATTTTTACATAAAAATTTGTAAAAATTATTAATAGATGGCTAATTTTTTGCATGCAAATATTATTAAATTATGCGCGCATCTGCAACTTACTTGCAATGCAATAAACTGCAAAAATAAACAAACAAATAAACAAACAAACAAACAAAAAGTATGCAATGTTAATTTTATGATTGAATAATAGATCGCACATATTATGCATTTGTTCGATCCTAAATTACAATTTTTAATTGTATTCTTTCAACACATATAAGCATTCCGGATGAAATAGCATTCCGGAATTGGAAACCTTAAACGGAATTGGAAACTTTACTCATTTACTATCAATGATATATCGTACAATTCAGTGCTACATATTATGCATTTGTTCGACCCTAAATTACAATGTTTATTTTATTCTTTCAATATATATAAGTATTCCGGACGAAATAACATTCCGGAATTGGAAACATTTTTTTTTTCATCCTTAGTTTTCTTCTTCTCTAAAAAAGCAAAAGAATTTGACTTACGTGTAAGTAAAAATAATGCTCAAAGAGCAAGTAAAATTAACAGCAACCAAATTTATTTTTTCTCCTACCAAAATTATCACCAGTTATCATTTACTCAATTAATTATCTAATCAAGATAATTTATCAGTGTGGATGCTGATTAAAAATTAACAAATTATTTTTCAAATGTCAAATGAATTATCTTCAAAAGCAAATGTAGTATAGTGATAGAAAAAATGGGAAAAAAAAAATGAAGAGAAGTATGAAAATAGTAGAAAAATAAAATATTTTAATTATCAGTTTCTCTTTTTTCTTTTCTTTTTTTTTTGTTTTCTTCTTAATAGAACAAAAAAAAAAAAAAAAGTAAAAAATGATTTGAAAAAAAGAAAACATCAATTTTGAGAAATTTGATAAGATAAAATAAATTTAATTAGTTTTTTTTTCTGAGCAAATAAGTAAATAATAAATTGAGAAATTATTGTGACATTTGTTAATGAAAAAGAAAATAAAATAAGAGAATGTGTAGATTAAAAATTATCAGTGCTAAGGTAAGTACTGATGAACCAAAATGATCGATGGTTCATCAATTTTCGTTGGCAATGATCGAAGGAATGAAAAATGCGACGAAATAGGTAAAGAAGAGGAAATAAAATTTCAAAAAAAAAAAAAAAAAAAAAAAAAAAAGCTAATTAAGAATAGCATTATGACATTTTCGCTGTAACCTATGGAATGCTTTGTCTTTTTCAATTTCAAAAAAAAAAGACAATTTTTTTCCTTTTTTCTTTCGTTTTTTTTTTTTGAAATTGATAAAAAAAATTTCCACTGACTTTTCCTATCAAATTAACTGGAATCTCGAGAAAAGAAAAAAAAAAGAACAGGAAGTTCATTGCGAAATAGATTTTTACCTTTTTTTTTTTTTTTTTTTTTTAGTTCTCTCAAGTATTTTTGAATGAGCAATTAACCTTAGTTTTTAATAAAGTTTGTCGAAAAAAAAAAGAAAAAGTTAGGTAGAAAAATAAGAAGGAAATAAAAGTAAAGAAAAGAAAAAGATTTTAAAAAGTAATTAAAAAAAGAAATAAAAGCAAAATTAAAAATAATGAGAAATATATGACAAAAAAATAAAAACGCTGATGGGAAATAAATGAATTATTTAAATAAGGAAGAAAGGATTAAATTTTTTCCTTTTTTTTTCTTGAATCTCTAAAAATTTTTTGAATGAGAAAAATTAACAAATTGAATGAAAAATAAAATAAATTTAATTAACCATCCATCGTTCTTTTTTTTTCTTCATTTTTGTATTATTTGCTCAAATGATAATAAAATGAAGTTTAATGTTGTTATAATTTATCTTATCATTTACCAACTTGGTATTTCCATTCAGAACTTTCAATTTTTTTTCCAATTCATTCATTTTGAATAAATAAATTTTTTAACATGCAATCAAATATTTCAATACATTTGTTCAATTTATAATTTTAATTTAAAAAAAAAAAAAAGAAATGAAAGAAAAAAAAATTGAAAACGAAAGGAATAATTTGATAAAAATAGATATTAAATTTGATTACAAATTTATCCCATTGATCTTATTATTTGTTTAGTAAGAATTAAAATATCAAAAAAAAAAAAAAAAAGAGAAGAAAATTGCCAAAATTCCATTGAATGATCGAACACATATTTAACTGTCAGACAGACTTAGCTAAGCCATTAGCAATTTATCTGTGTAATAAATCATTTTAGCTTTTTTTTTTTTTTTTTTTAACAAATGACAAGAATAATTTCGAAGTATTTCACTCCTTTCTTTATTTTTTTTTTTTTTTTGCTCTCGATTTTTGATTTTGAAAACTATTCATTTGGTACTAGTGTACGGAACGGCACTCAATATAAGGAATAGCCTAATAGAGTGTGAAATTTGTGACAATTGGTGATGAAATTTGATGTGTGCAATATTAGTAAATTTTAAAATTTGAAAAAAAAAACGAGAGAAGAAATAGCTAGTAACTAATATTGCTTAGTTTGAAATTGATTCATTTTAACCACAATGATAAGAATGTATTTATCATTTTCTAATTTACTATAGCTAATTTTCTCCGTTTGTTTTTTTTTTTTTTTTTTTTAAACTACTGTGATAAATAAAAATTGTATAAAAGAAAACATTTTAATTATTCCAAATAATAATTTTATTCTTGAAGAAAATATTCTAAAAAATAGCCGCTTAACTTATTTACTAATTAGCTATCCTGCTTATTTTACTGATTACTATTTGATAAGAATTGATTAATATCCTTTAATTACAATGAATTAGATAAGAAATAATTAGATGAATTAAGTGTTAAATGATTGCAACCGGTTTTTTTTTTTTTTTTGGTTTTATTTTTCCAATTATGTTACCAAGAATGATATCAAGAAATACTGAGAATGTGTACATTGAAGCTTTCCGTGGAAAAGTATAATTTCCGTAAAAGAAAACATTTCCGTAAAAGTTTTTCGTAAAAAGAATAAAAATGTTCAATTTGATTAATTATAAGATCTAATGATAGCTTATCGAGAAAATCGTGCTATCACTATCGATTTATCGATTTATATGATCTATTCTAGGAATACTTTAATAATTATCTTATAATAAACTGTTATCAGAATTGATTTTATGATATGGATGAATCGTTTTTTTTTACTCAAATAATTCATATTTGATTAATACTCTTAATGATTACTATTTCTGATAATAATGCATTGTTGAGATTGATGAATGACTTAATATAAGTAAATTACTTATTTATTTTCTTCCAAAAAAAAAAAAAAAAGAAAAGACAAACAAATGAATAAAAATCAATAAACAAATTACAGTAAATGATGATTAAAATTTCAAATTGTAATTTAAATAAAATTTCATTCAAACTACTTTTTCCTTTTTAATTTTATCAGACTTCACTATTTCAGCATAAATAATTTGAAAAATTTAATTTTAACTTGTACTTTCTAATAATTAGCAAATATTAATCAAAAGGAAAATGAGCAAAGTGCAACATTGTATTTAGATATTAATTAACTTCTAAAACTAATCCATTATGATATAAATAAGAAAGTATTTCTTCTTTTCTTTTTTTTTTTGTTTTCGTTTCTTTCTTTTTTTTCTTTTGTTCTTTTTTTTTTTTTTGAAAGGAAAAATTTTCTACAATGCTAAATTCATTCATTCTTAGCAAAATGTAAGCCATCAATAATTTAAGGTTGTTGATGTTTTGTTGGTAAAATGCTGATTGTTCTGTGTTAAGGCTTCAAACTCCGTAAGAAGCATTTTTTTTCCATTTCTCAACTAGAAAGAATAAAAGAGAGAGAGAGAGAGGGAGAGAGAGAAAAAGAAAGATACCAATTTCTTAAGTTTTTTTTTTCTTTTTTTTTTTCATAAATTACAAATTTAAATCCTAAAATTGAAATCTCTTTTTTTCATTTTTACTACGGTATAATAATAACAAAAAAAAAAAAAAAAAGTATGACAATAAATTGTGCCAATAGAAGGAGAAAAAAAAAAGAAAGAAAGGGAAGAACGAAAGAGAAAAAAAAAAAGCAATTGAAAAATTAAGATAGATTGATTGAGTGAAAATGAATGAATGAATGAATGAATTTATGCGGTAAATGTTAAGCAAAAACTTTTTCATTTAAGTTTTTAGGAAACAAATCAAAATTGACAAACAAAATGGTATTAATGATAGCGGAATGGATAAAACAAGAAAAGAAATTGCGGCAATTGGTGTCCATAAATCGGATGGATGAGTTGCCTTGAAGGAAGATGATGATGATGATGAAGAAGAAGAAGAAGGAAAAAGAAGAAAGAAAGAAAGAGGTCAGGAGGTACCGATCGGCGTCATCAACGTCGTCGGATATTGGCAATACTTATAGCTTATCGGTGAAAAACAAAAAAAAAAAAAAAAAATTTTTTTTCCGCATTATATTTGGAACAGTTGCGAGATCGTATAGCCTTTTTGCTGAGTAATTAATAATACAGAAAGTGTATGTCGTGTGGCGGTATTTGTTAATGCGCTAAAAGGCAGTTGGTTGAAAGAGATAAAGAAGTGAGTTGAAATGAAATGAAATGAAAGAACTTTAAAGATTAAGAAAATAATTGAGCACAAAATGCGTTACCGTTTTGAAGTTTGTTAATGAAAAAAAAAAAAAGTAAATAAATAAAGAAAGAAAGAAAAAGAAAAGAAAGGAAAAAAAAAATGACTAAATTAAAATTTTAATTCAAAAAGTTTTTACAAAGGATTTGTTTACAAGTTGACTTATTTGTTACGATGATTAAATTAAAATTTTGATTCAAAAAGTATTTAAATAATTCGAAATGATCAATATTTTCTATTGAATTAAATTAACTACAATTCCATTCTTTACCAGAATTCAAAATTAGCAAACAGATGAATGAAATAATAAATGTCTAAATGAAATGATCAAGAAAGTCAGCTGTTGCTATTTAGCACTAACTAACTATTCACTATAATCCGTTGATTCAATTTATTTATTCTAATCATTTCCACTTCTCATTTCTCTTTTCACTCAAAGAAAGTATAGCAAATAATCAAACAAATAAACATATTTTTAGCAAATTAATAAACTGATTATGAGTATTTCATTTCTGATTACAAGAAATGATGGTTAAAAAAAAAACAAAAAATCAAAATTTAAAAATTATCATAAAAATTGTTGTTGGCATATTTTTTTTTTCATTTTTTCATAAAGTTCCTAATTGATCATATCAGATTTGCCATATCAGAACAAATTTCATATATTGAATTCAAATTTGTAAGGAAGACTTTTAAAAGTACTTTAAAGAAAGAAAGAAAAAAAAAGATCGGACATCGAAGTAATTGAAAAAGTTCATGAACATAAATTAATGATTGGTAATATATTTGCTACTTTTTTTTTTTGAAATAAATAATGTAAGAAAAAAAAATGTCACATAGATTTTAAAAAAATTGAATTTCTCATTAATTGGAGTAATTTTAATAAATATATACACCTGTGCTAATTCATATCGATTTCTTTTTTCTAGCTTTATCTGTTAAAATATTTAATTTCTATTAAATATGTAAAGAAATTATTTTTTCAAAAATATTTTTTCTAATATGAATTAATATTACTTCGTTCGTTTCCTTCTTTTTTATTTTTTCTTTTTCTTAATACAGTAGACCAAACGAGAAGAAAGAGATATTTTCGATTGATCGGTTTTTTTTTTTTTTTTTTTTTAATTTTTTTTTTTTTTCCTTAAAAAAAAAAAGAAAGCGAAAAGTTAAAAAAAAAATGTTTTTTAAACCTTTTTTTTTTTTTTTTTTTTTTTTAAAAAAGAGAGAAATTTTAAATTAGTAATAACAAAATTTAAAATATTAAAATGTTTTTCGTTTATAAGTATTCCAAGGACAAGTAAGATTTAATAAGTAACTATTAATACTTTTAAATGATTAATTATGTAGTTTTACTATGAGCAATTAACCTTGACTGATCAGACACTCAATTAGTGCAAAGACAAAACGGAAGAAGAAAGATGGATTGATTCCTAGCATACAACTCAATTAACTCATATCTTTCTTCATCTTTATCAACTCATCTTCGATCTTCATTTTGGACATAAAGGTCAATTAGATGAGGGCAAAAAAGTTCAAATAATGTTTATACCTTTTTGCTAAATGATGATTCAAAAAAAAAAAAAAAAGGAATTTGTTATCAATTAATTTTATCAATTAGTACATACATATATATAAAATATTTCAAAAAAAAAAAATGTTGATATAGTTGAAAAATAAGTAATCGAAATGCTTTCATTCTAATTTTATTGATATGATATGATAACAATCTTTTTTTTTCCATCTTTTTTAATTTCTATCATATTTGAAATTGCAATAAATTGGAAAATTTAAAAGATATGATGTTAAAAATATAGTAAATGAGATTTGTTTATTTTGATAAGTTAAAAATGAATAATAGTTTTCAATATCATTTATATTTTATATTATCAAATAAAATGTGTGTCTTTAGCATTAAATTTAAACTTTTTAACTGGCAACAAGTTTCATTGGAAAATCTTTATCAAATCAAAATAAATCATTTATTCCCACTGAGTCATCATCGCTTATTTTCTTTTGCTGCAAAATGCTTGTAAATATATAAGTTGCATTTATATTATCACTAATCAATTGAAATTATAACAACGATAATATAATGGTTCTAGTATTCATTAATTCATTCATTAATTAATTCATTCATTAGTTCATTCATTCACTCATTCATTCAATCATTCATTCAATCATTCATTCATTAATTCATTAATTCATTCACTCATTCAATCATTCATTCATTCAATCATTCATTCATTCATTAATTCATTAATTCATTCACTCATTCATTCAATCATTCATTCATTCAATCATTCATTCATCCATTCATCCATTCATTCATTCATTCAATCATTCATTCATTCATTCATTCATTCATTCACTCATTCATTCAATCATTCATTCAATCATTCATTCATTAATTCATTAATTCATTCACTCATTCATTCATTCATTCATTCATTCA
>SSBO01000012.1:23405508-23424364 GCA_005281725.1 Wuchereria bancrofti | reverse complement strand
AAAAAAAAAAAAAAAGATAAGTAAGAATCGATCATTTTTCAAGGATTGTTCAGTTTTTTTTTTTTTTTTTTATCCTTTTTTTTTTTTTTTTTTTTTTCTTCTCTCTCCCTCTTTCTTTTTTCCATTTTTAATTTTCTTTCTTTTTTTTCCCTCTCTCTCTCTCTTTGTTTTTTTTTTTTTAAAGAGGAAAAATTTTAAAGTATTTTTATGCAAAATATGATAAATAAAACAAAAAGAAGAATTGATATTAGTTAACAATGATTATCAACTATTATTGCTAGTAATAATTGATAAAATTGATATCATAACAATGATTGTAGTATAGTAACTGATAATAGCAATAATGATAATATAGTGTTAGCGGTGATAATAATGATAATAGTAATAATAGTGATTGTTGGTATAGTTTGTGATAGTTTTGCCGATGAGATTCGGATGATGCTAGTAGTATTGATGAGAGTTTGTAGAATTTGGGAAATGGTTCCCAGTTGTGCCGACCAAACCTATTATCATTCGATATCAAAATTTTTGCTCGGAGAATACAGCCAGAAAAAAAAAAAAAAAAAAAAAAAAAAAAAGAAAAATTTTGCTTTTCTATGCTTATTATATGCCATGCCTAATGCATCATTCAATGAAACATTTTATAGATGGCAAAATGATAGTTTACTTTGAAATTTTGCTCATAAAAAAAAAAAAGGAAAGGAAAGAAAATTAATGAATGCAATTTGTAATAATTTATTTAATTATATTTTTACTAATAACTATTAATAATTTTTTACTAATAAGTATTAATAATTCATACTGATATACAAATTTTATTATATTTTTTAATTCAAATTGGATATTTTTTTCCTTATTTATTTTAACTTAATTCGTGAAAAACAAATATTATTATGATTGAATTGAATTTTAAAAGTTGGAAAAGAAAAGACAACAACAACAACAACAACAACAACAACAACAACGACAACAATCTGAAATTATCAAAATTTCAAATACTGTCAACGCATTTCATAAATTTCATTCAATGATAATTTATTTAGTGTATGTACAGTATCGCTTATATTCGTAAATTTTATCGTAAATTCATCTCAAATTGTATATAAAAATAGAAATTATAATTATTTTATTAATTAAAGTTAAAATTTTGATAATTTGATAGTTTGTTCGTTTTTTTTTTTTTTTATATAATCAAATAAATGAAACAATCTTTTTTTTTTCATTTTTTTTTCCTTCTCTTTTTTTTTGTGCTTTTAAATATGTGATATATTATGAATTGAGTGAGAAATTGTGGTTGACAAGATTTTGTTTGAGAATAGGAAGAGGGTGACGAGGTAAAGAATAATTGTTGAAAAGGTAGTTGTGAAATGAGTACTATCGCCGATAATCATCATCACCAATGGTTTGATGACCTTCAAGAAATCAGTCTCGCTCTGTTGTTATCAGTGATGGCCATCAGTGAATCTTCATTCAGATACCTTTGATACCTTTGATTGCGGCATCTGAGGAAGTTCATACCGACCGATTGACTCGACGACCGATTTGTACCCTAATTTAGAATGGAAATTTTGTTGATCCCAAAAATTAATGATCATTTTATCAATAAATCACAATCGAAAAATTTTTAGACCTCTTTCTATTCATTAAACTATATTATTCAACAATTTTACTCATTTTTTCTTTTTTTTAATGAGAAGATATTTTATTAAATACTATTCATATATTATTGTTGATAATTTTAATCGGTAAACAAAGAGTCGAAAGATTAATTAAAGAAATTATGAAATTGATTGACGTGAGATTTTGCAACTAATGACTTGAATGACATGAGCATTTCAAATTTTCTAGCATGAATATGAAGTTTTGTTGTCACGGATGCCTTCATTAATTTATTGCTCCTCTTCATTAATTAGTAAAATTATGAGTAAGAAACAACAGGTGGTAAGATTATGTATTAGCCATTACCTTAGACTATCAAAAACTAAATATCTACATCGGATTGAATTTTAGCTAGCAAAGAAAATTACAAATATTTGTATTTAAAGTTATAGAGTTATCCTAAAGGTTATCATTCATTCAAAACGTGATTTTGTTAAGTGATAAACAGCACTAGTTTAGTGATAATAGCAATCATAAAAATGATAATAATATGCTAGCAAATGTAGGCATTCATAGATTTAACTGAAAGTGATTCATAATATAAAATCACTAAATCATTTCAATTCAATCAACTATTCTAAGCAATCGGTGGCTGTTAGTTAATTACATTGTTTACTGCTTGAAAATTAAAGCTGAATAATATTTTTAGAAATTTTAAAATTAGTCAAAACTTATTTATGCTTAACAACTGCTAAATGGCTTCACTTCAATGTAATCAACAATTATGCAAAGAGCGGAAAATTTTTCCAAATCATTTCAACTCATTAAATTAGTATTATCTTATTATCACAAAGGGATAATAGCTCGGTATAAAATTTACAGATGTAATGATAAAATGTTACTTTAGAGGTGATAATTTAACTTAATCAAATTTTCATTTCTTTCTTCATTAAGTAAATTATCATCTAAACAACAACAACAACAACAACAAAACAAAAAACAAAACAGAAAAGAAAAGAAAGGAAATAATGCAACAAAAAAGTTACACAAATAATTTGAAATCATGCCGAAAGATAAGCGTAAAAAATCCTCTTATCCCACTTCAACTTCATTTCATCTAATCTCTTCTTCTTTTTTTTTTTTCTTCCAATTCTACAAGAAAATACAAAATTGTTCAAACAATTTATTACTTTTATTTTTCATTCTTTCTATTACTACTACTAAAATATTTTAGTAACAGTAATTCCTCAATAATGATACAAGGAAATAAAATAAATTCAATAATATTTAAAAGTAATAATTGAAATATGAAATAATAAAAAATAAAATAAAAGGAAAAAAAAAAGAAATGTAAATATTATATATACAATGATTTTATTCTTCCATTCATCCAGCTGATTTTTTCAAGCAAAAAAGCAAAAATGTCAGATAGAAGCTGTTGTTATCATTGGACCTAATCTGCGCTCATTGCACCAGCAATCATCTCATCATTCAATATCAGAATTCAATATCAACATTATTTGTTTTTTTTTTTTTTTCATTTATTTATTTTTTGAATTAAATTATACATATAGCATTTTTAAGCCTTTTTTGATTACGATTACACTTTGATGTGAAAAATAATGAAAGCAATGAAAAGTATAAAATTAAAATAAATGATAGTAATGAAAATTTGTTTAATGAAATATTGTTATGATAATCAATAAATCATCATACATTATAAAGTGTTTTTTATGATAATTTAAATCCTTAAAATTGTTTAAACTATTTTTTACACTTATCCTTAACATTGTTATTAATCATAGTTAATTATATATGTGCTAAAATTTATCATTGTATGAATATATTAAATCGATATATATTATTATTAATAAAAATAATTATAATCAATTATAAAATTGGAATTATATATATATAAGAATTTCATCATTAATTTATTTTTGATTTGAATTACTCCAAAAATATGGATTATAAATTATAATCGAATTCAGTTAATGTTTATTTCAACTCTTTTATGTAATAGCATAATTCTAAATCAATTATATGATTATTTCAGTTAATATGTATTTCGATTTTTATGTATTCGATTTTATCTATATTATACTGAAATACAATTTATATTGTAATTTTTTTTTTTTTCTTTTGCTATATAAAAAATTAACAGATGGATAGATTTGATCGCTTAAATTCTATAAAGTTACTTACGGTAATCCTTTATAAATACAATATTAACTATACAGTACTAATTAATTAATCTTTATAAACAAATTAACAGACACATACACACATACACACACACACACATACACACATACATATTTCATTAAGTTAAAACCTATCATATTACATCATCCAATCTATCATTTATACCGAAAATGATGATTGCGTAATTTGCTATGCGGTATCATTTAAGGAAATAAAGTTTTTACGCAATTAAATAGTAAAAAGATGAAAGAGAGTAGAGATAAAAGAAAAAGATGGAAATTTTTCTAATCACAATAAACTAAATCGATTATGCGTCATTTTTTTTTTTGAAATTTCTAATCCGAATGAATTGTTATACATCATTTTTCTCTCTTTTTTTTTTTCCATTCTATTTTTATCACACATAATATTTTTCTAATTTGATAAATAAAGAAAAAAAAAAGAAGTAAGGGATGATATAATTAGGAAATAATGATTTTAACATTTAACAAGGATGAAAAATTTTTACATGGCATTGTAACAATACCTGAAAAAAGTTCATCTTTTTTTTTTTCTTTTTTGCTCTTTTTCTTCTTTACCAATCCTTTCATCTTTTACCCACTCATCATTCTCTGTTCTTATCATCATATGATAAAGGTAAAAAAGAGAGGAAGTAAGAAAAAAAAAACCTCCAATAAATTCGACATTTACCTTTGTGTGATTAAAACAGTTAATAAAAGGTGATGACAGATGAATATTTTTCATCTATGACTGCAATGATGCCAACCTTTTGCGCTCTTTCGAACTGTAATTACTTGTTTTATTGTGACTGACTACTTTTTAAGAGAGGAAATTAACATTAATTCTTCAATTCCTATGTCAAGAATGTTTCTATCTAAGCAATGTTCAAAATTTCAATCTCATAATAAAATTATGTAGTGTTCATTATTTCATATTTTAAACACAAACAATTAGACTCATTTATTTACCTGCTTATTTATTTACTTGTTTATTTTTTCAATTCACACGTTTAGGCATAAAAAGTATATAAAGAAGCACTGATAAATTTCTATACTAAAAAATGTGAGACTTTTTAAGTAAACGGTTGACTTCTCTAACTTAACTTTTTATCTTGAATGTAATTAATATATCACAAATTTATGACAAGTAAGATTAAAATCATTTTTCCTGCAATACATCCTAGCTAGTGGTAACCAAAAATGTTAAACATGAATCAAAGCTAGGCAAATTATGAAATTTACTATGTTTTTAAAAGTAGGTTAAAACAAACTTGGGAAATGGTTAAAAATATATATCCAATTTGCAATACCTAAGTTTAACCTAATTAAGATAGTAATAGTTTTACCTATTAATGTCATCTAACTTTGAAAATAATGTATAATTGCAGTAGTAGCAAATTTATAAGTTATAATAATATGATATGATACCATTGAAGTATTTTGCAGATTATCTTTTGTACAATCAAATCATTATAAATGCAAAAATTCAACAAAAAAAAAAAAAAAAATGTTACCACAAATATTTTTAATCTTATGCATTGCATGCTTAATTAATCATAGCAATAAATCATTTAAATACAACAAATAAAACTAAAATAAATGCAAATTTAGAGGTATTGTTTTCCGAAAACAAAAAGTATTTTTATTTGAACATTGAAATATTAAAATCAAATTGACAAATTTTGTTTTTACAAATTTATTTCACTTATTACTATGTTGCAAAACCTGTGTTAAATTGAGCAAAATGACAATATTTTTGCGACATTCAAACTTTTCAAGTGTAATGCAAATTAGATTTATGCTATACTAACGCTACTATTTGCTGTTATTTGATGGAAAAGTTTGTTCGAAATGAAAATTATATTAAACAACATTTTATAAAATGATCTAACCCATCCTTTATTCTTCTAAAATCTCTTAAAATTTCCTACACTTTTCGCCGATATTTCCATTCTCCCATCGCTATCTTTCATATGTTTTCAATTTTAAATATACCCAATAGTAGTAGCTGCTGTTGTTGTTGATAATAACATTGTTGTTGTTGTTGTTGTTGTTGTTATCGTTGTTGTTATCGTTGTTACCAATGCTGTTATTATTGACAGTATTATTATTCTTCAAAAACAGGTTACATTTTGCTAAGCCAATCAGTGTAGACAGTGTGAAAGACAAGAAATTTATAAAAACTGAAAGAAATTTGAAAAGCGAAATGATTGGTTAAGGTAAAATGTAATAATTCATTTCATACGGAAATTTAAAATTTTTTTTTTCTTTCTTTTTGAAAGGAAGAAAAGGAAATGAAAGGGAAAACAACATCATATCGTTATCATTATCATTATTCGTCTGTCCAAATCGTCACTCACTTTTTTAGAAATATTTTCAAGTAATATCAATACTGATATAAGAAACTGATACCATACTTTTGTGCTTTTCAGTTACAGTATGCATTAAATTATTTACAATGAAAATTGATGTATTTGTTGGATGATTGGCAACGGATACGGTACATATGCAAATAGTCCAAGTCATTCCGACAAAAATGTTTCGATAATGAAAAAAATAATAATAATTGATTAATTGAAATTCAATCTAATAATGATAAAATTTTATGAAAGAAATAAATTTCAATTGCTAATACAATTCTTTTTTTTTTGCTATAAGGAATATTATTGATAACTTTTAACAGAGTATTTTTTTGATTGTTCATGATATGTTATCATTGATAATGATTTATTCATTGGAAGAAATCGAAAAATAAGTCAGAAAAGTTGAAATATTACATTTTAAAAAAATGAATGAATTTTGAACTGCATAGACGGAATGATAAAAAGATGAAGAAAATCAAATAAGTAACTTTATATAAATTCATAAATTTTTTTGAGAAAAAACCAGTTTTATTGAATCAATAATGACAGTACGGCTTTCATTTGGTACTAATTGTCCTTGAAAAATTAGAGAAGGATGGTAAAAAACGGAAGAAATGTTTGAAATAGATAACTTCTTCATTTGAAAACAATAATTTTTTCATTACCAAAAATTACTTGATCCAATTGTCATTTATGATATCGTTACCGTTTATTCAGTAATTAATAAACTTTGCATATTTTATAATAGCATCATATTACCTGAGATCACGTACGTATATGATAGACATTAAATGATATAAATAATTTGCCATCATATTTTTCTACACGCAAACATTAATGATCATGAAAAATTTATAAGTAATGATGAGAAGTTTTGGTTGATTATGCTTTTGATGATTTAAGTGATGATTGAATAACATTTAAAGAAGTTATGAAACATTCTGCTGAATATGAATAAAATGAAACTTTCGATATGAAAAAGGAAAAAATGAAGTCTTAAAATGAAATAAAATAAAATCATAAAATGAAAGCTTGCATTATCATATTCCCACACGTTATCATTATAACAGTACACATTATTATCACATAAGTTATGCTATCAACTTTTACTAAAATACTATATTCTTGCAATCCATCATTACATTTCTACACTTTTTACTGCAACTTACACGTTATCAACACATTATTACACGTTACGTTTTTAACTTCATAGCTTAACATTAGAAAAAAAAACTGTGATAAGTTTGTTAAATAAAGCATAGCCAGTAGTAAATATATAATATATTATTGTAGCATTATAAATGAATGAAATAAGAATTTTAATTGAAAAAGAACAATTATTACAAAATATTATCCGAAAAATTCATTTCTAATCAAACATGCTTAATTAATTATCGTTAATTACATCCTTCTATGTTAGTTGACTAACTAACATCTCTTACACAGATAAATCATAACTAAAAATGAAAAAAAAGCGAAAAGATGAAGAAGCAAATAAGATGAAATTCTGAAGCTGATAATATGAAATGATATATGTTGTCGAGTTGAGTGATAAATTTATAATGAATATTCATCGTCTGCAAATATTACAATAATATAAGGTGATTGGTTAAGAGGACAAGGATACGCTATCATCATCATCATCATCATTATCATTATCATTTTCGATCTTATTGGGTATGGTAATGATAGGTATACAGCATTTAAAGGAATGTAAATAATGAAATGATCAAATACAACAGTTGTAGCCGCAATACAACACCAACCACCATTGTAACCTTCATCATCATTATTATTATTAACATCATTATCACCATCATCATCGTCATCAGTATCATCACCATCAATATTATCAGCATTATTTGTACTAGCAAATAGAAACACAAATATCATTTCTCACTTTCTCTTCTATCACCAATTTTAATCACATCACTTCTATCAACAATAAACAATATTAATGTTAGTCTCCTCTTTTCATCTTCTCTTTCTCTTTCGTTATGCTTCCTCAGTGTGTATTTTGATAATAAAATATTTCGAAAATTAATTTAATTAATAAAATTTTATTCAAAAAATTTCTTAATTTTTTTTTTATCTTCCAATAAAATAATAATTATTTCTTTTAGTATATAATCTTGTCAAAATGTTTGGAAAATTACAGTATTACTAAGTGGACAATATGGTTCATTTATTTTGCAGTCATTCTTCAATTTATACTTAAAGTCCATATCGTATAAATTAATAGTTTGCTACACTAACAAAAAATTACTCTATCATCTCCTAGTAGTATCAGTTATCATTATCATTAACAGTATAGCTAGTTACTTTTATTATCATCATTCGTCCAGTAAAACAAAAAAAAATATTGTAAAATTTGAAACAATTAACAAAATAAAAAAGGAAATATCTTTAAAAACACAAATTCATTGATGTTTTTCTCGATCGAATGTTATTTTTTTTTTCTTGAAATTATTGAAAATGAAGCATTTCAATGAACTAATATCATTAATAGCACTGATAAAAATGATATAATTTTTTTTTTTTTCAAAATACTTTCATCATTTTTCATACATTTATTCTTTTCATTTTATCATTCTTTTCGTATTACTTTTATCAAAATGAAAATGTTTCACTATTTTACCAATTTTTAACAAATAACTATAATTGTTAGATAAATGAGAAATAATATACGACAAGATGAAATCAAATCAAAAATTGAACACAAAGGGTTTCCCCGGTTTTAAACATTAAAATTTTGCAGTGTAATTTCTCACGCCTACCTACAACTACTATTACTACTACTACTACTACGTGTAAAATCTTTAATTGTTCAAATCACTTTGTAAAAATGTAGTAATAATTTTAGATCATTTGCCTTAGCTGTGTAAATCAATTATCACATGGTGATAATTTGAAAATATTTTACACTATCATCTATTTACAAATGATTAGTGAATGATTACGTCGATTTTTCCACGATTTTTGTAATATGGCAGGTGATAATTGCCGTGCTTCAAATGATAAGTGTAAATGATTTATGTTATATTAAATTTTACTACAAACAAAAACAAAATACATTTGTTTAATTATTTCATTTAAAAATTAGCATATTATTATTATTATTTTCAGGTTAATTTTTATTTATCATCTAAGCTTATATTAACCTAAGAAATATATTAATTTTAAGCAATGATATTTCCTAACATTTTTTTCAACATGATTTTTAAAAGTTTCTAGAGTAGATAATGATAACTATTATAAGAATTTAATAATTTTTTATAAACTATTATAAGAATAACTTCTAAGTTTAATAATTAATAAGAACTTATTGTATATAACAAATATATATATAAATTTTAAATATAAGTTCCAAATATAAATACTACGCTATTCAAGTATCATACTGTTAAGTATAAATGTACAATTAAGTTAAATGCTGTAGAAAATGATGCAAAAATTTAAGATCAAATCGTATAAAAAATATTTGTATCATTTTATGCTCACTTAAATCAATGTAAATTTCTTCTTATACGAGAATTTCTAATTTAATAAAAAATTTGACATTTATAATGTTCCCATTTATTTATAGACAACAACAATAAATTTATTTAATGCACAAAAGTTTTATAATGATTAAGGAACTATAATAATAAAAATATTTTGATATTATTATTAGTAATATCAAACTTAGCAACATATGTTTCATTCGTTAGTTCTAAATTTTTTAAAAAAAATTTCTTGCCTTGTCATATTTAAAAAAAAAAAAAACACTAAAAACTTTGCAGAAACTCAAACCAATATAATAATGCAAATGTTAAAATCTGCACAAAAAAAAAATTAATCAAAAACTTTTCAAAATGCTTAGATTAATACATAAAATTCCATTTAAATTAACTCATATTCCTAACTTATCTATGCAAATTTCAAGTTTAGAAAATTTTTGGAATTATATTTAAATTTGTCTTATTTGAATTCAAATTCAAACACAAACATAAGATTACAGTTGAACAATGGTAAATGATAAAATGACAAGAAGAAATTTTACTTGTCATTTGTTCCAATTTTCTATTTTCTTTTTTTAAATTTTTTTTTTGGATAAATTTTGCCTAAAATTTCTTGCTTAGCAAATGGATTGAGATGTAATTTTCATAGCGTCTTACTTTAGGTAGTCGGCGGGCTCACGTAAGGGAATCGTCGCGCTGCACTAGTTGACGTGAAAGATGGTGGTGTGAGACGTGGGAGGTGCGTGACGTGAGAGTGGTAGTGCATAACGTGAGAGATGTTAGTGTACGACGTGAAGAGTGGTAGCGTATGACAGGGATGTATTCTTGATGACTGTACTTCTATTATTATAATGGACGTATCTTTTTTTTTTTTTCAGGTTAATTTGACTTGGTGGGAATGTGGATTTCCTGCTCGTTCCATGAATCGAGGATTACCTGATGCTTTCTCTGATATTTAGAAAGGATAACTTGACGTCGGAAAAAGATGAAAGCTACTGGACGCTATTCGTTACTGGGAGTTTTCTTGCTGGTGATGGGGTTATTTGTTTGCTATCGACGTTATCTCAAGTTGACGACGTCAGAACCACTTGTAATATCATCGTATATCACTGAATTGGAGTTGTTGAATATTCAGATGTCATATCATACCGAAGAATGGCCTGTCAAGTATGTTTAGCAGTTTTGCTTGATAAAATCTCTAAATTAACAATTTCCGAATAGATAATTTAGGTCAAACAGTTTTCAAAGTATGTTGAGTAGCTTCACTAAAAAAGGAAATTACAGTGATGACAGTGACGATGGATGAACTATCATTTTATATGTTAATGATAGAGTGACAGATTCTATTTGTTAATGACAGAGTGACAGATCCTTCCAAATTAAATTTGAGTTTTATTTGAATATGTCTCATTTTAGTTGAGCTTAATCATACTGTACATCTTTTAATTAATGAAAAGTGTTGCTGTACATCTTTTTAATAAGATCATGTAGAATTTGGCACATTCAGCTAACGCTAAAAATGTAACTGTAAGTATACTTTTTTCTGAGACTAAATTTCTTGAGATAGAAAATGAAAAAGGAAAGTGTTCTTGTTAGGATATATTTTGGCTCCAGTGACCTTATCACATTGGCTTTTTTTCTATTATGGCTTATTTTCGTTAACGTTAGCTTTCTTTAAGCTCAGTTTTTCTTTTTTCTTTTTTATGAAGGATTTCTGAATGTACAATGTCACAGTGCTTCGATTTATCGCGATGTTTAGCGCAAGATGCATTTCGCGTGTATGTTTATCCATCTGACAACAGCTCAGCGATGTCCGTGGTATACAGTAACATATTAAAAGTCAGTTCTTATACTTAACGTAATAATACATACTTTTTATATATTAATATAACTCTGTTAAATGTTTGAAATATGCCGACGGTTCTTTTTTTTGAATTCAAAAAATGTCATTTTTCCTGCCAGAATATGAATAAACGAAGAAATATAAGGTTTAATTTTTTGAACCTTGAAAAATCTCGGAGAAAATTTACATATTAGAAACTTCGTGATCAAACCCGTGACTTGAATAGACAGTATCTTCTTAAATCCTTTTTCGTTGATCTTTTTTGGCTTAGTCTGAGATCTAAAAACTGGTGCGAATTCTTTTGATCTTATAGTTTGTTTTTGATTAAAGTATTATTCACTTTCCTTTCTTTTCTATATTCAAAATCTAATTATTGCTTACTGGTATGGTAATGACTACTTACGGGGTTTTTTAGGTTATCCGAGAAAGCATCTATTATACCGACGACCCCCAGAAGGCTTGCTTGTTTGTTCTAGGTATTGATACCGTGGATCGGGATAGAAGGAGGTATTGGATACTCATTTCGTCCATCAATTATTATTTTTTCCTAATCGTTGCTTTTTTTAGTTTGGAGTATAATATAATGTAATGTCGGTTCTAAATTTTTTAAAATTATTCTCCAGTTTTTCTACAAGCAAAATCTCATATTTTTAGCGAAAATTATGTAAAGTATGTTAATGAATTGATAGAAAATTTGCCGAGTGAAATTTGGAACCATGGTCGCAATCATATTATATTCAATCTTTATCATGGTACATATCCGGATTATTCGGACCACGACCTCGGTTTTGATACAGGCTATGCTGTCATTGCTCGTGCCAGTGCAAATACTCGAGTTGGTTTTAATGGATATTTTCCTGCTGATTGCTTTATTATTTTTCTTTCATTTTTATTTATTTTTTAATATATTTTCTCAAGGTACAACATTTTCAGATATTCAGGGAGAATTTTGATCTATCTTTTCCGCTGTTCCATAAGGAACATCCGCTAAGAACTACCGTAAAGGTTTGTTATATTTTCTCTTGGCAGTTGTAAAAGTTTTTGATATTCTTGCTAAGTTTATTGCCAGTTCCTGTTCATAAAGGCTGCATTTGCTAACTTATGTACTTGGCATATAAATTTAATTAACTTATGGAACCATTTATGTGAACATTTGTGGTAATTAAAATCTTTGCTGAAATGTATGTTGTACGAAGTTAGAACTGTGGAAGATGAAAGTAAGAGAAATTGTCAACTTTCATGAATAGTGATTGTGTATAGTGATCAGTCTAACATTTCAGGCGAAATGGTCATTAAAAATAAAAGACAAATATCTGGTAACTTTCAAAGGTAAACGATACGTTTATGGAATTGGCTCGGAAACGCGTGACTCGCTTTATCATCTTCATAATGGGCAGTCTGTGGTTATGGTTACAACATGTAAGCACAATACAGACTGGAAGAAGTATGAGGATGAACGTTGTGAAGAAGATAATGTCGAATATGATCAGTAAGAAATAGCTAATCTTAAACTGTTCAGTAGTTTATTTTGGAATACAAACTGTACTTTTGATTTTAAATTCGGATAGATTGAAGACTGTTAAAAAAGAACTGTAGTAACAGTTTAGACTTATTTTTCCTGTAAAATTTGGGCATTTACCGTGATTCATTTCACATACGTATGGTTATGTGAAGATTCCAAGGAAGTGATTAAAAGTTCATTAGATTATTTCAAATGGTTTAAACCTATTGGTATTTCTAATTAAGATGTTAAGAAATCTTGTGAAATTAGATCAAGTTATAAAATTTTGATAATTCCACAGCAAAGGAAATTTGCCTGACAAGATTTACTGTGGGAGTTATAAATTTATAGGAGTCGCACAAGAACCAAATTTTGTTACTTTTTGTTTTTCTAGTTGGGACTATGAAATGATCATGTCTAATTCAACATTTTGTCTTACACCGCGTGGACGACGTCTTGGTTCATTTCGTTTTCTGGAAGCACTTCGACTGGGTTGTATCCCAGTTGTTTTATCCGACGATTGGGAATTACCTTTTTCGGAAGTGATTGATTGGCGTCAAGCAGTGATCATCGGTCATGAAGATACTGTGCTTACGGTCCGTCTTAATATGATTTTAATTTAAGTATGATTTAGAAAATCATGTTTGCATGAATGATTGCTAGTGGTATTCGTTTAAGAGGGATGACTTAGTCTGAATTTGTTTGATGTAACCCCCAAACATTTAACATACTTTCATTGGTAATAATGATGGCATTCATGAGACTTTGGCTGAAATTTTTTAGAAATCAATGGAGTTTATGTTTTTTCCTATTAATTTCTTTACAGATTTCGGATGTCTTGAGTGCCATACCACTTGACCGTATATTATTTATGAAGCAGCAATCACGAGGTTTATATCAGCGATACTTTAGTAGTGTGGAAAAAATTGCACTCACTGCATTGCAGGTAAAAATTGTTGAAGTGAAAGCCCTCATCTTGTTTTTTGTTTATTTTGATAAAATAACTTTCTTTCTTATGTTTACAGATCATTGAAGAACGTATCAAAAAACAACGAGGTGAGGAGCCGAGAAACTGGAATCGTTTGTTTTTACCTGTTGAAAATTTTCCTACATCAGCATTATCAAATGAAAATGGTTACACAGTCCTTTTAAGAGCTTCAATAAAAGTATCCGGAAGATTGAATCGAATTGTAAATTTACTCTGTGGTATCCATGAAGTACGGAAGGTGAGATACTTGGTGATTGGATATTTTAATTTGTTCTCGTAATAGATTCTATTTAGAGAGAGAATTTTAAGCAAACATTTTTCATTTATGATATTTTTATGGTTAGCCTTTAAAACGATAGGCACAATAGATAGCTATTATAGGCAACTATTCAGATGTCTAAGACAGTTGCAGATTTTTTGCAACTTGTAAACTTTTATAATTAGTGCTGAAACAGATGGAAAAAAATATCAAGAATACTGCTGAAAACATAAACATAAAACACTACCGACACAGATTACGTTTGACGCATTTAGCAACTTATGTTATATATAATTTATTACTAACTTTTTTAGGTTATTATACTTTGGCCCAAAAATCGTCAAATGAAAACTAATTTTGACAATTGTGATGCAAACATATTTGTGCAACCGAGCGATTTCAACGTAAGCGTATTCTGATATAATTTTAGCTGTAAATTGCGTTATATGTTGGCATAAACTTTACCGAAGGAATTTTATAAAAATAAAAGTTAGGCTTGTTTATACGTTATTAGTTTTAGGTGCACGTTGATATTTTAAGTCAAGCTCAAGCATTGCAAACTGAATTCGTGGGTGCATTTATTTTATTTCTGGATGAACGTGTACCTGTTACAGCTGATGATATCCGCTTTTTAGTAGATGCAGCAAGCACTGAACCTTATCGTCTTTATGGTTTTTATGCTGCTAATTCGAAGGTTTTTTTTCCAGGAAATTTTAAATGGAGATTTTAAGAACTTGTTCTTATTTTTCGTTATTGTTTAGACAGCTTTAATATATCTCTCAAGATCATTGGAAAGTAGGCAGAGGATTAAAAATTGGTTTAGTCACTGCATCCTCAATTTTGATATGAGAATTTATCAACTGCAGTAGCTTCTTGTTATCAGCTGAATACTGTTTTCTTGAGGTGGAAGGAGGAATGCCAACAGTTGAACTTAAACCGAGCAGTCAATACTCGTTGATTCTATTTCATCTTGCTTTAATAAAGAGGTAAGTTATATGAAATAGTTTTGTATTATATGATAGATAAGCTGAATAGTTATTTATTAATGTACTTTATTAAATAATATGTGAGAACGATGTAAACTTTTTTAAGGGAATACTTGTTGCATTTTGAACAGTGGATGCCAACACCTGCCAAAGAAATAGCGTTGAAAGTATCTCATTGCTTAACTTTATTAATGAACATGATGGTAGCAGAATTAACTGGGCAGTCTCCGGTTTTAATCGGCAATAGGATTCATGATAAATGGATGCTTAGCAGGAATTATTCTGGATGCTTGGATAAGGTTTATTTTTAAGAGCTTTATTTCAGACATTTGCTAATATTTTTTTCTCTTTAATAATCTTGAGACGATTAATAATAGCAAAATATAGCAGCATTTAGATTTATATTGTTGATGTAGTAGTTGATATTGCTGATATTAATAGTGCAACAGCGAGACACTTTGGCTAATTTCTAGTTGGTTACTGATGTTTGGCCATCGGGTGCATCGCTAATCAGTAGTCAGGCGAAAATAAATCCACTTTTGTATAAAGACGATATTTCACCGTCTCGAAAGAAATACGCTGGTATGGAATAGGACATTTTGTAAGATGCTCGGGTAAATGTTTAATAATTTTTCAGTTTACTGTCTTGTAAATAATTAATCTCGGTGCTTTTTTTTTCTTTTTTTTTGCATGTTTAATTTAAACAATCTTTTCGGTTATAAATCATTGAGCATGTGATTAAAAGATCCGAAAATTCATTATTCGAAAAAAATCGAAAAATTTTTATTTGTCGAAATAAAGTATTTTTGTATTGTAGAAATATCTTGGAATATATAAGTAAATTCATTTATATAGAAATTTCATCTATAAAATTGCTTTACTTAGAATATTTCTGGAACAAATGAATCATTTATCTAAATATCATAAGTCAGTTCATATGTAAGAGTTTGTTATCTGATAACTAAGGTCAATACTACCTATCGTTTTATATTGTATAAGAAGTTAGACTGTGCTCAATTCCGTTAGAACACTTCCGGAAAGCATTCCACTCGGGTTTTGTCTTATTGCTGTAATCTATTTCTCATCAAATCCTTATTTTTCTGCAATCTCAAATTTCTAACGAAATTTGTCGAAGGATTAGTACCTATCGTTTTGTCAATATTATCTGACTTTATAACTTCACTTAATAAAACTTTTATTTCAACTGTCTCTCTGTTCCAATCAACATAAAAGAACTTCACTGTGAAGTAAACACAAAACTTTCCGAGCATCGATAGTGATATGATGAATTGAGGAGAAAAGATGTAATTTGTTGATACATTCTGGTTTTTGTAATAAAAAGTGCATTTATATTTATATATCTATACGTTGTTTTGTTTTCCGGATTGAATAAGGGTATTTTGTTTGCTTCCTGTTTCTCATTTTGTTTCACTGCAATTTTCATGGTTTAGAGGAGAATTTTTCAGACGGGAAGTTGATATTGATTGCTGAGATTATTCGAAGCATTTTAAATTTTTTGATTAATGTGAAAACGAGAAGTGATTTATGAGAAAGTGATTAGGAGAATTTTTTTATTTTTTCTTAACATTTATGTATTCTGGTGACACTTATATATTACATCCATTGTTACTAAATTTTTGGATCATTTGTTTTGCTTTAAGCCTAGAAATTTTGGGCACTTAGTTTACGCCTAGAGAAAAAAAAAAGGATGTGTATCTTCCATTCTTGTCATGAACTTTAAAAAGAAACTAGTTTTCAAGTTACCTAGATTGAATTTCACTTTTCAATTATGAAAACTTGCAAAATGGGATCTATCTATTCATATAGATTCAAGCAGATAATCATATTACTAACCTGAGTAATGACTGGTAAGCAGAAAATTGATATTCGTTTTGTGTTTCCTTCTTTGATGCATCCGTGAAATACGTTTATATAACAAAGTTTTTCTTTTTTTGCTTATATTTATATCACTAATAAACATCATTAATGAATTTAAACTAAATCTCTTGCATCAAACATATATCTAAATAATATGGTTAAAACAAATTTCAAAAGAAATGATAATGAAAAATAAAACTTAAAAATCTTTTCATACTCCTCCTATTTCCCCACAATCATTTTTTAGCTGCTTCATAATTAAAATGTTGCAATTGTGAGCGGTCATTTCGTAGAATGGAACGTCATTTACGTCCACAACATCTAAAATGATCATTTTTTTAAAATCATTTTATGATTATTTCTTCTTATTGTTTATCGTATGTTTTTTTTTTTGTGATTGTTCACTGAAAAATGAAAAAACGAATTTGTTTGGAAGACCTGGAAAATTGAATTAATTATTATTATTAATTTATTACCTTTAATTACAATTAAAAAAAAATCATTTATTCTTCAATTTTCATTTCTTTCCATTTACTGTCAATTTAATGTGAATACTGAAATAACAAATATTTGTGTAATTGTTTTTAGGTTTCGAACTAAATTGTTGATGAAATTATTCACTGGTTTCTTTTGAGTAAATTTTAAGAAAAAGAAAATGTATAAATAAACTAACCTACAGCATGGGCAGGCATTTTCTACTGAACGTTTCTTTCTACCTGCCATCTTAGCAATAGTAAAGAGATATTTAAAATGTGCACAGTAAACTTCCATAAGAAATTGTATATTTGGACATAGAAAACACGGAAGTCCTTGTCGTTTAATTCGACGACTTCTCAGTAAAGCTCTGCTGTTATCAGCATTGATCGAATGATCATTATCCATTGAATTGTCTAATTGAGTCATCATTACTGGTACAAGTAATAGTAGTAATATAATCCAATTAAATTGAATCATTCTGGATCGGTTGCTATAGCTAAATGCTAGTTATGGTTACATGAATACATCAGAATGATAGAATATCACAGTTAGAAAAGAAATAAATATTTCCTCACTGATAAAATGTCACTATCATTAAGTGATTTAATTGATGGGAAGTTAATTTAAAAATAGAAATTTACAGGATCAAGTGAAATAAAAAAATTATCACTTGTTCATTTGCAATTTATTTTTTAATATCTCAAAAAAAGTTCATCTTTTCTTGCTCTTTTCCTCCTTTACCAATCCTTCCGTCTTTTTTACCCACTCATCATTCTCTGTTCTTATCATCATATGATAAAGGTAAAGAAGAGAGGAAGTGGAGAAGAAAAAATGAGAAGAAAAACCTCTAATAAATTCGACATTTACCTTTGTGTGATTAAAACAGTTAATAAAAGGTAATGACAGATGAATATTTTTCATCTATAATTGCAATGATGCCACCCTTTTGCGCTCTTTCGAACTGTAATTACTTGTTTTATTGTGACTGACTACTTTTTAAGAGAGGAAATTAACATTAATTCTTCAATTCCTATGTCAAGAATGTTTCTATCTAAGCAATGTTCAAAATTTCAATCTCATAATAAAATCATTTAGTGTTCATTATTTCATATTTTAAACACAAACAATTAGACTCATTTATTTACCTGCTCATTTATTTACTTGTTTATTTTTTCAATTCACACGTTTAGGCATAAAAAGTATATAAAGAAGCACTGATAAATTTCTATACTAAAAAATGTGAGACTTTTTAAGTAAA
>SSBO01000012.1:23393576-23404112 GCA_005281725.1 Wuchereria bancrofti | reverse complement strand
AAAAATTTATAAGTAATGATGAGAAGTTTTGGTTGATTATGCTTTTGATGATTTAAGTGATGATTGAATAACATTTAAAGAAGTTATGAAACATTCTGCTGAATATGAATAAAATGAAACTTTCGATATGAAAAAGGAAAAAATGAAGTCTTAAAATGAAATAAAATAAAATCATAAAATGAAAGCTTGCATTATCATATTCCTACACGTTATCATTATAACAGTACACATTATTATCACATAAGTTATGCTATCAACTTTTACTAAAATACTATATTCTTGCAATCCATCATTACATTTCTACACTTTTTACTGCAACTTACATACAAACTAAGGGAAAGGAAATGATAAAAATATGTGCCAACATGATCGACTATTTAACTAAACAATTGCAAGTAGTTAGTATACCAACAAGAACACAATTCGAAGACTTAAAGAGCTATTGGAAATAACCTTGCATATTAATTGGAGCAGATTACTTCGTCAAATTTTAACAAACTTAACAAAAATTCAAGAACTAAATTTTGGATTCCTACTATTATAAACAAAAATAGGACCGATGATCACTGGAAGTGAAGATATCGACAAATTTTGTTAAGCAAGTACTAAACCGCTATCGAGATCAGTCTGTGTAGCCAATTTAAGTGCTTGCTCAGAATTAGAAACCCTTTTAAAATTAAAACTCATGGCAATCAATCATCAACCTAATGCTAATGACGATGAAAAAGTGTTAAAACAATTCAAGAAATCAATCAATAATCAAGTTCAATGGAAAATATAGAGTCCATGGAAAGAAATTAAAGGCAAATTAAGCAACAACTACGGTCTATGCCTTAATCGTCTGAAGAATCTTATCAAATGACTAAAAGACGAATCAATTCTTGATCGATATGATAATATAATGAAGGAACAAGAACAGTTGGATATAATTGAAGAAATGGATCTCGCTGATAAGATAAGCATTATTTATTACTTATCATGGGTGTATTAACTCCTAATAAATGAACTACAAAAATGCGAATCGTTTATCTTAGAGACTCTAAAAGCTTAAATGAAGTATTGTACAGAGAATCTATTTTGCTACCGGATCTAGTGGATGTATTACTACTACGTTTTGAAATCATGAAAACAGTAATACAGTAATGGCTGATATCGAAAAAGCATTTTTACAACTGGATTTACATCCAGAAAACAGAAATTGTACTCATTTTGCTACCGGATCTAGTGGATGTATTACTACTACGTTTTAAAATCATGAAAACAGTAATACAGTAATGGCTGATATTGAAAAAGCATTTTTACAACTGGATTTACATCCAGAAAACAGAAATTGTACTCATTTTGCTACCGGATCTAGTGGATGTATTACTAATACGTTTTAAAATCATGAAAACAGTAATACTGGCAAAAGCATTTTTACAAATAGAATTACATCCGGAAGACAGAAATTGTACTCGATTTGTTTGGTTACATAATTCAAATAAAGGTGTAAACAGAAAAGAAAATATAAAATGTTATTGGTTTAAAAGAGTACCTTTTGGAGTAATTTTATCGCCTTTTCTATGATCAGCTATAATTAACTTTCACTTGGACGGATATGACCACGAGTTAAGAGCAGAAATAAGAAAAAATATTTATGTTGATAACATAATTTTATTTACGAAATATACAGAGGATGCCTTGTTAAAGTACGAACAAACAAAACTTATCCTTGAAAGATCAGCCATGAATGGAATATTTCAGACATTATTTTGATAATTCAAAAAATCAGAAATATATTTTTTGGTTTTTGAGCAAGCAGTAACTATTTCTGATTCTTTGATTTATCATCTTCAGTTGTTCAAATTTATTTCTCAACGATAATTTAGAAAAAAAAAAGTAAGAAATAAGCAAATACTGTTAACAAGATTTCATTAATTCACGAATGATTGATTTTGATTTATTAATTACAAGTAAATTGTTAGATAGTTATTCGATTTCAAGTGAATCAAATTTTACTTAACTTTTGTTTTTTTCTTTATAGTATAACATTTAGCTTTGTGCAGCTAATGCAAATGTGTTATTTCTTATCACAATATAACTGTCTTCAATTTTCGACATAATTTTTATTTATTTATTAGGATTTTATTCATTCATTTGTTTGAATCAAATACTTTTTTGCCCAATATTGTATGTATCGTTGAACTGAATATTTCTTCTACTGATTACAAATAATTTATTGTTTATTTTCACCAAAAACAAAGAAAAAAAAAGCAAAGACAAAAAAAAAATGAGAGAAAAGGAAAAAATTTGCATAAGACATTACAAGTCATTCGTTAGTTGCGTGTGTAAAAATCACAAAAAAAAAAAAATAATAAATAAACAAAGAAAGGAAAAACATATGCAGCAGGTATGGTTTCTTTTCTTTTCAAGTTTAAATTTGAAAAAAAAAAAATTTTAATTTTCTATGCAGAATATTTTATCGTAATATCTATCAAATGCATCAAAAACTAAATAATTTAAGTAAATATGTCATAATACATTCAAATTAAATTCAAGCCACTGATAAATTACACTGCTCATAGAAAATCTCAAAAAAAATTATGCATGAAAAGAAAAGAATCAAAAAAAGAAAAATGGAAATGAAGAAAATGAAAGAAATTTGAAGGAAAAAATTTCCTTTTTATTACTTCATGTTTCCTTCTTCTTTATTTTAAATTGACATTCTCTTTTTATGTTCAATTTTTTGTAATTCTATTTGAATGTTTGTTATTTATCAATTATTGCATGAATAACATAAGTAAAAGTTGACGATTAAAGTAAATCATTGTTGAATAACTTTCAACAAATTATTTAAAACTTTCATTTATTTCATGAAAAATAAAAATAAAAAATTTATTTCTTATAGTCAACCGCTATTACTATCTTATTTATTTGCCGTAGTAAATATTCGATGATCGTGTATTGGTAATTTTTATAAAATCAAAACATATAAATTTTTCTTTTTTGCTTATATTTATATCACTAACAAACATATCATTAATGAATTTATACCAAACCTCTTGCATCAAACATATATGTAAATAATATGGTTAAAACAAATTTCAAAAGAAATGATAATGAAAAATAAAACTTAAAAATCTTTTCATACTCCTCCTATTTCCCCACAATCATTTTTTAGCTGCTTCATTATTAAAATGTTGCAATTGTGAGCGATCATTTCGTAGAATAGAACGTCGTTTACGTCCACAACATCTAAAATGAACATTTTTTTAAAATCATTTTATGATTATTTCTTCTTATTGTTTATCGTATGTTTTTTTTTTTGTGATTGTTCACTGAAAAATGAAAAAAAGAATTTGTTTGGAAGACCTAAAAAATTGAATTAATTATTATTATTAATTAATTGTTTTTAATTACAATTAAAAAAAATTCATTTATTCTTCAATTTTCATTTCTTTCCATCCACTGTCAATTTAATGTGAATACTGAAATAACAAATATTTGTGTAATTGTTTTCAGGTTTCGAACTAAATTGTTGATGAAATTATTGACTGGTTTCTTTTGAGTAAATTTTAAGAAAAAGAAAATGTATAAATAAACTAACCTACAGCATGGGCAGGCATTTTCTACTGAACGTTTCTTTCTACCTGCTATCCTAGCAACAGTAAAGAGATATTTAAAATGTGCACAGTAAACATCCATAATAAATTGTACATTTGGGCACGCAAAACACGGAAGTTCTTGTCGTTTAATTCGACGACTTCTCAGTAAAGCTCTGCTGTTATCAGCATTGATCGAATGATCATTATCCATTGAATTGTCTAATTGAGTCATCATTACTGGTACAAGTAATAGTAGTAATATAATCCAATTAAACTGCATCATTTTGGGTTGCCTATTTTGTCCAACTGATCTTAAATTATAATTTAAGTTTTGAAGTTGACATTGAAAGTTAAGAAATATTAACATATAAAAAGAGTAAGTCTATTACTATAGCTAAATGCTAGTTATGCTTACATGAATGTATCATTTCCTTACTGCTAAATTATCATTACCACTAAGTGAAGTTAATCCAAATAATAAAGATTTACAGGATCAAATGAAATAAAAGAACCGTTATCACTTGTTCATTTGCTATTTACTTTTTAATATGATAATCATTGTTCTAGATTCATACGTATTTGCTATTAAAAAAAAAAAAAAGAAAATAAAAATTGATTTGTATTTGTTAATAAATGTGAACTTAAACCGCAGCGTGACGTGTACATTGTCAATTCTAACTTATATACGTTATATATAATTTACTAATATTACTGAATTACGACGTGTAAATTTATATCTTCAGTTAGCAGCACTATCAATCATTTGTAAATTTATTGAATAATAGACAAAATCATTGAAAAAATTAAAAATGATAATTGGCCAAAAAAAAAAAAAAAAACGTTAAAAAATAAAAAAATATGTGCATCTTTTTTGCATAATCTATGTTAATATCTATGTAAAAATATTTCGAAAGGTATAAAAAGAAGTGTGAATTAGCTATACTCAACAAACAGATCATTTCTTAGCATTCAAATTCTAATCTATTAATTTGACAAACAACACAAAGGTATCAATGATCTATATTGAAACCATTCCTATCGACGATATCTGCTGTTATGCAAATCTATATGATATACATACATATTGATTAAATTGAAAAAATTAAAAAAAAAAAAAAGAAATATTATAAAATATTCTAGCAATCATAACAGTATCAATTAATTTATTGTATCATTTGCTAAGTATTGATAAAATAAAGTCAACGAATACCAATGGTTAAGTAATAACTTAACCATCTTGAAAAGTTGCGCATAAGGTGGATATTAAATTTTATATAAATGAGATTAGTATAACAAATTTTTTAAATGTGATCCTCTGATGAATATCATCCTAGGGAATTTTTTTTACCAAACTTTTGTTACAAGTAGATTAGATAACCGGTTGATATCATTTGAGCAGAATGGACTTGAACAAGTTTGATGACAAAGAATTTTCCAGTTTAGACTTTGTTTCAAACATAAAATCTTCACCTTATACTTCTATTTATACCTCTAAAAAAAATGATGAGTCGGAACTCGTCTTGTTCTGTATCTATAGCCGGAATTTTTCATATCGAAGTTCAATTCATCCTTTTGCTATGACAAACGGTTTAAATGAATATTCTTTTTTTCTGTACATGTCGTTTAAATGTTACATTTCCCATTCATTTAACAAATTAATTACTATGAAACAAGGAAAGAAATATGAATACAAAATGCAGTTCCTTTTTTTTTTTTTTTTTTGTTAGTGAATTCAATTTTCGATTATCTAAGAGTATCCTTGATGAGAAATTAAACATCAGTGATAAAAAACTCGATGCTCGATAAATTGTTCAATCTTTTATCGCTTCAGGCTTCAGAGTTATCTTTACTTCATTTTTCAAAAAAAAATAAAGAAGAAAAAACTGCTTTTTCCTCGAAGCTCATCACTTTTTGTTTACTGAACAGCTGGAAGGAAAGTGCAACCGACGAAAATGGCGACATGGAAGTTATCGGAATTTTGTCCATTCAATAAATGTTGCGTGGTAAGTTTAAATTCCTTTTTTTTTTTAATATAGTATTTCAAGTTTATTTTCGAATGCAAATCTTTTGTAACATGTATTTCTTTCGACGATCCGTGCAATGAGAGAAAAAAAGTGAAAAATGCAGAAACGGTTACTTTATCACCAGTTGATAGCAATTAAAAATTTCTGAAGATAAAGTAAAGGATAGATATTTAAACTGAGATAAAAAAAAAGGCAACCTTCAAAAAAAAAATATTGAAGAAATGCATGATAGTTGCTATGGTGGATATCAGAGATCAATTAATATCAATAAAATTTGTTGAAATATCATATTGTGAGCATTTCTAGTTGATCAATTAAGTCACTCGTCTTAGTTCATTATTCTTATCACATCATTTACCTTTACAGGAAGAATTTTTCCTGCAAGATTACTTCTACTGTCATAAAGTTATATTTTTCATATTTACAATTTAATTTTTTTCATTGAATAAAAAATAATTCTTAATGCGCGTTTTAGAAATCTTATAGTTAATGGACTAGATGTAATCACATCTTCAGGACATGTCATTGGATCGATTATTTGCCTTTAATTAATATGATTCAAGAGTATCTCTACAATATTAGTGATGTTCGAGACAAAATCGTTTCAGAAATTATTCAAGTCTATGATGCTAACAAAAATGAAAAAAAAAATAAGTGTTTCAATTGAATTTTTTATCAATTCAAATGCAAGATCACCCATTCTTGTATACTTCTAATCTTTGGTACATTTTTTTTGTATAATCTTGAGTATTCGGTTCACAGAAAATTACGATCAACATCCGAAAGTGTCACTTTGTTGACGGATTAAGAAAAAGTTAAGATGGAAAACCATTATTTCACTGAATTGCTAGTATACAGATAGCAATTAAATGATAATAATCACAAACATCATACCGTAGTTGAATTAACTATATAAGCAATAAAATATCATAATTAACTCTATTGTAAATTTTAATTAATATATAGCATTGATGTGATATATCTGATTTTCATTTCTCAAAAATTTTTGCAAATTAAGTTTAATACTCACACTAAAAGTTGTTCAAATGGTAACAACATTAATGATAGTGATAATATCAAACAATAATGACAACATCAAGTTAGGACGATCATTAAAGAGCTAGAATATATTTCAAAGTTTCATTTCAAAATTTTAAAATTTTTACAAACAGAGATGTGAACAATTATATAGCAAAATTATATGATAATGTGCCTTTGTTATTATATCAAATTTTTCTTTTTTTGATATAAGCAGAATCTAGTGCAAGCAAATTATGCAATTATGCGTTTCCAATTAGCCTGAACTGAAGTCAAGAAAAGGAAAGATTAATTTTTCAGTTTAATAATTATTCACAAAATGAAAACCTTATGTTTGTGAAAAGTATCTGATTTATTTAAGTAGCTTATTCTTTGTTAAAATGCATGTTTTTAAACATTCATAACGTATATTTTTGCACGTATATTTTTATATTTACACGCATTTTTGCACGCAAAACAGCGCGTATAATACGTAAGTAAAAATAGCAAATGTTCGTTTTTTTCAAGCTTTCCTAAACGATGCAATTAGCTTAAAATTTAGCGCATGAAAAGAAATTGTCTAATTTATTTAAACAACAATCAGTGTTAACATTATTTACGACAGAAAATATGGCAGTTCGATTCGCATGAAATTGTTTCACTTTTATTATTCAATGAAGTGATTAACAGACTAATTATTTGTTATTACATTTATTTGCTATGTTCATTTCAAACTTATTTACCTGTATGAATTTTTTTATCTTGCTTTGCTCTATCATAAGTAAATTCATTAGTTGTGTTAAAGAAGTAACTTGCTTTTTTCCATCTCATTTTTTCTTTTGAACTGAAATTGCTTAACTTCTAATTACCGAATAACATTTTTCACAGTTTTCGCTGATTTTTTCTTGTTTGTTCTTAATTAAGATATGCAGTTTTATTCAATCACAATTTTCATTTAGCATTTTCAAATTTATTTTATGTCTTCTTTGCTTAATCTTTTTCAGTCTTTTTCGCGATCTTTATACTTTCCTTAATGGTTAACTTCTAATATTTTCCAGATTTACGGAACTCATTCCGATTCAAAAATGCAACTTTTGTCAAGAAATCTTCAATTTCTTGAATTTCGATAGAGCTTGATAGACTTTTTTTTTTCATTCATTTGAATCGTAATCATGTCGAATTGTATGAAAAAGAATTCTAACCAATGTTTGACTTATATTCCAATCCATATGACTTGGAAAAATCCTTGTCGGAAATTGCAGGATCATGTAGATAATCAAGCAAAATGCTTAAAAATTTCCAAAATCTTTTTACAATTCGATTATCCAGTTAAATTTATCAATTTCATTATATAAACTGATTAAAAATGGTATCAACCAGAAATTTTAGACATTGGAAAGGTAAAATTAATAAGCTAATTAATTTTTTTAGCATCTATATGCTTAATTTCATCGAATTATCGTTCGATTTGGATCAATAAAATTTGTATTTTCAAATTGAAATATTAAGTCATTTATAATAACTTTGTGGAAAAATCTTCGCCAGAAATTGGAAGATCATGTAGATTATCAAGCAAAATATTTAAAAATTTGAAAATTTTTTTATAATTCGGTGAAAATTCAGTTAAATTTATCAATTTAATGATGTTTTCCAAATTTTTTGACTTTTTTTATATATTAGTAGATAGAATAATTAATAGATAAACCGATAAAACTCCACATATTTCCAACGCTACATTGAATTTACTTATTAATTTCAGCCTTCCTATGTTCAGTTTCTACAGTTTCAACTAATTTTGACAAAAATTTGATAAAAATAAGAATTAAAATTGAACTTTCATTTAATTATAATAACATTTTGAAGTTTTTCAGCATTTTCAACGTTTGGGTATATTTTCAGTGATATGATCTTCCGTTTTCCGGCAAAATTTTTTTTATAATATTATTATTAATTGTTGTTAAATATCAATTTGAAATGTTTGAATAATACCGCAATGATCTGTTTCAAATTTTTTTAAACCGAAATTAAGCTTATCTTTATGAACGGTTATAAGCTTATCTTTATGAACGGTTACAAATTTTTTTAAACCGAAATTAAGCTTATCTTTATGAACGGTTATAAGAAATTTAATAAGCACTCAAAATTACCGAGTGAAAACCTGAAGGAAATGAGAATTCTATATGTAAGTTAAATATATATTGGCGATATTCGTCGTCTGGAAGTACATAGGCTACATGTCAAATAGCACTGAATGCTCAGAACAGAAAGCATAGTAATACATCAAGCATGCCCCACTTTCAATTCCATATCTTTTGGTTGTGTTGCAGTTTTTTTTTTTCTTTTTCCCCTTTAACAAGTGAGCGGGTAGAGCGCAGTTATTATCCTTCCATTTCACTAAAACTGCACGTACGATGGCATCAATACATTTCTAAAAGACTCAAGAAGTACTCCAAATATTGGGAGAAGGACGTGACAATTAGTACTACTCGTGCATATCTTGTATTTTTTATTTTAGTTTTTTTTTGCCTGTATTTTTCTTTTGTTTAAGTTTTTTGGATTGGGATCCGATGAAAAGTTGTATTATAATGTGTTTAGGGATTTTATTTATGAGTTGTTATATCTCTTTAAGTATTCATGTTTGATATTGTTATTTTTTTTATTATTTTTGTTATATTATTTTATTGTTTTAATTCAAGTGGTATTTTTCCTTTATTGACTTATTTTTGCAGTCTGTCTAGTCATTGTTATTATTATAATTATTTTTTACTTGTTTTTGTTCTTTTTTTGATTTCATTTTTTATTGTGTTTTTTGGGTTGTTGTGGTGTTGCTTTTTTTGTTAAGTTTAATTAGTAATAATTTGGGACGTGGAAGATTTATGTTTTATAAAATAATTGTGGTTTATAAAATATTAAATAGATTTTACTATATCTGATTACGGCTCAGCTAGAATAATATTTTTTTTTTTGGATTTAGTTCAATTAAAATATCTTTTTTTGGATTAGAAGATGTTTTCCAAAATTTTAGTTAGTTTTTTAAATTCTTTGGTTTTCCTTCCTGCTAGATTTACTTTAGGTTATGTGTGAAATTTTGGTAGTATATTAGGGATTATATTGATGTCACAGATTATTACTGGTTTTTTTGACTTTTTACGAATTCTTTTTTTCTTTTTGAGACTATTCTTGTATAAAAATTGAACTTAATATTAGTTTAGTTCGTCGTGAGACAGAGCGGTTTATCTTGTTTTATTATTTGTTGTTATCGGAGTTAGTACGAAAGGGAAATTATGGAGGTTAATATTTATGATCTTTTTATTTTTATAGAATTTATTCTTTTTTTAAATCTTATTATTGTTTCCTTTTTCGGTGATTGCAGATCATTTGATTTTTGGCCTTGAATTAATTTTTTTTGTTAACATTACTACAAATATTATTGCATAAATTAGCGAAGAAATGCTTTAAAACATTTTTTCTTTCACAAAACTTCGAATATGCGATTATTTATTAAATATTTTAAAACACTGTATGTTCCCTTCAAAAAATGGGAACATTTTGGAATTATCAAAATATCACTGTTGTAAAGATATCGTTGCATAATTAAAACATTCTAAATTTTTTCTCATAATTTCGTTTTTTTAATAAACAACATAAAAGCTTTAAGAAGTAATTTGAGAGCAAAATCATATCGGAAAAAATTTTTTCAAGTAGCAAATTTTGAACTACAAATTTCAACAATTTTAGTTCGAAATTTAATTTTACGAAAATAGTTCAATATCGGTGAAGTTGATGAATGAAATATATTTATATATTTAAAATCTATATTTTCAATTATTATTCTTCTATCATTAACAGTGGAAAGAAGATTTGAATTATGAAATATTAAAACTTTTTTTTAAATCCTAATATTTTAGACA
>SSBO01000012.1:23290691-23374285 GCA_005281725.1 Wuchereria bancrofti | reverse complement strand
TTGAAATCTACTATCAGACATTTTCATTCGCATAAAATCAATTCTTTCTAAAAAAGCTAAATGATAGAATGAATAGAATGAATGATAAAAATGCATAGAATGAATGATAAAAAAAAGAAAAACCAAATGATAAATTAACAGTAGCATAATTTTGTTAAAAAATCATTTTTATTACAAATCAAATTTGTGAAAATTGTGAAATTCTTCATGTAAACTTTTATTTATTTTTTTTTCTCTCAATGTTTTTATTCTCAATGCTTCTTTAACAAGAAAATTAAAAGCAATTATCATTGAGAAAACGAATGAAATCATACAAAATAATTTAAATTTTTTTGTTTTTGTTTGTTTTGAACAAATTGTGTTTTTTAAATGATTTTATTATATTTTTAATGTAACATTTAGATTTACGGTGTCATTTCAATTTTTATTTTGTTTTTTTTTTTTTTTTTTTTTTGTAATAATTTTTTTAATCTTTGATTTTTAATCTTTGCATATGATTAGAAATGAAAAACTAACATATGTGTATTAGCATCTACTACTTTTCGGGCATTTGCTATCACATCAAAACTTATCTGTCGCCCATCTCTAATTACTTCACCACCGGTAATTGCTTCACCGGGACCAACATTTGTTATGCCAACCTCTTGCGAAAATCGCAATCCGGGAAATGTACAGCATTGTAGGATCAATCTTGAAAAGATACGAAGAAAATTTAGGTGACATTAATTTCATTATAGTAAACAATGGATCATTCCATCAAATTTCTAACATCATTAATTAATTAATTAATTCAATGCATAGTTTCTCTAACAATAACGACAATTCGTATATTTCATTAACAGAAAAAAAGCTCGCTGAATTTTCTTCTGATTAATTTTTAAACAAAATTAACAAAATTTCTCTTTCGCATCTTTTTTTTTTCAGGTTAAATTCTCACGGTTGTCGCGGATGATCAATATATTCGATACCACCAACCCATTGATCTTTTCGTAAACATGACAGATCAGAAAACTGACCGGAACAATTCTGCAAATTGCATTATTGTTTAAAGTATTATTAATTTTTTTTTTTTTTTAGAAAAAAAGAGTTTCTTAAAATTTTACAGGATGCATATTTTTTTAATGGACAAGTAATTGTTCTTTTGTGATGAAAAATTTCAAAATTAATTGTTAACATGCTGCATACAAATTTTTGAATAATTTTTAAAATAATTGTTCAAATAATTCACTTATAAAATAAAAATAAAGAAATATATTCAAATATCCAAATTTGAAATAATTCTATTCAAATATTCAAGTTCGAAAATAATTTATTGTAATTTAATATAATAAGGTAAGCTTGTAATAATTTCAATTAAAAATGAATATTTCACTCAAATAGCCGTATAAAATTATAGGAAAAATAATGCAAATTTTGAATTCAAAATAATATTAAATTATTTTTTTCAGATAATCGACTTGTGTTTTTTGAAATTCAAAAAAAAAAAAAAAGAAGTATTTCTCTTTTTTTTTTGAAATAGTAATAAATTTTTAAATTGAAATATTTCAAAAATTAAAATAAAACATACGGCATAAAGTTTATTGTCATAAGGATCACCGTAAATTTTAACATCTTTATCATCATCACGCATAAATCCATCTGCTTGTCCATTTGCATTTACCAAAAAATTGCTATCATCTTTTTTACCTTTTAAACTTGCAACACAAGTTGGTTGTGCACAGCCAAGTATCGGTGCTCCTAAATAATATTAAATTAGTAATTGATGAAATCAATATATTTGTTAAATTCTAAAAAGGAAGAAGAAAAAAAAAAATTATTTCATACTTTTCTTTATGTTTTAATTCAAAAATTGATCAAAATTATTTAAAAAAAAAAAAAAAAGTGAAAATTTTTTTTTTTTCAATCAAACCTGAAGGAAGAACTTCAAAACTAAATGGTACACCGGTTGAACCACAAAATGATGCAAATGTTTGATATGATAAAGCCGAAAAGAGTAATAGATAGAATAATTTCTTCATCCTGTTTTTCAAATAATTCTATTAATAGATGTTTTGAATTTTATAAATCAATTTTTTGTCGTAACATTTCACTTCACATTATCTTTTAACATTATTTTTGAATATTAAAGATAATAGTAATAATAAAAAAAAAAAATCATTCACATTGAAAGGAAAAAAAAAAGTTAAAATGCTGAAAATTTGATTTGAATTTCATTAATATATCATTTTTAAAGATATAGGCTTTGAATGAAAATTGAAATTTAGGACATCTTGATTGGTCGATTGATGATCGACTCTGCAAAACTATCAAAGAAATTTGCGATACTTAGGAAATATTAATGGTCATTTTCAAAATTCGATTTAATTTTCTGAAAGAAAATGAAGAATTGATAAAAATAGGGGGGGGGGGGAGCAAAAAACATACAAATATACATAAAAGTGTTCAATTATTTGATATGTTTAAAACTATCAGTTTGAATAAATAAAAGTTTATATGCGCGATTAATTTTAAAAAGGAGATAAATTTCCGATAAATTGTTGAAATTTAGTCTTTGCACTCAGAATTGAATTAAATCAAAGATATATTCATTTAAGACTTAAATGTATGATAATAACAACCATAACATTATTATAAACTAATTAAATTAATCATATTTGATTACTTGTATTTCTTTAATTCGAATTTATTATATGAAACTATAAAAATTGCTTTTATTTGTCTTTTTGCTTTGTTTATTACATAAAAGACAACAAGTTATTGCAGAGTAATTTAGAAAAACAATGATAGATTTATGATAAATTTTGATGAAAAATTAATTCTACAAAGATAATTTGGTTTTTTTCTCCCTTTTCTTTTTAAATCTTCAATGAAATTTTATGAAAACAAATTGAATCGTATTATTGATGTTAAAAAATTAATTCCAGTCAAGCATTCAGAATAATTGGTGGTTAATTCTAGACAAAATTAAAGCCCACATTTTTCTCTTTTTAAAAGAGGAGAATTTTTGATTTTTATTTTAAAAAAAAAAAAAAGAAATAAAAAATATGATGCATATTTATTTCGATGATAAAAATTCCATAAAAAGCAAAATATTAAAAGAAAAAAATTTAATTGTCGTATGGATTTAATTTGAATTTTTATGCGTAATTAAATTTATGATTTTCTAATTACTCTAATTTATTTCCTAACCTAATGTAGCTTTTATTCTCCAATTTCTTTCTTTTTTCTTTATTCGCATAATAACCATCGTTAAAATAATTCGATGAAAGATTTTTAATTTATTCAATTAACAAGTAGTTTTCAAGAACAATAAAATTTTCGCTAATGTAACAGCAAATAATTTTTTTCAAAATCATTAAGATATAAAAAATTTAGCTAAAAATTAAAAAAATTTTATTAATATTCGATTCATTTAGGAATATTAAAACATAAATTCATTAAAACCTTTTCCAAATTTATTCAAATTTATCTCCATCCAGAACTTCTTTTCCGCATTTAACACTTTTTCCTTCATTAGAAATAATTGAATTAACTAATCAAATAATTTCTCATATAAAAAATATAGCAAAAATTTGTTTCTTACCTAATTTAAACTACCTCCTTTTTTTTTTTTGTGTTGATCAAATTAAAATTATATAAAATAATCAATAAAACATTTTTAATTATAATTACTAAAAGCAAAAAAAAAAAAGAAAAAAAAAAGTTTCTTCTTTAGGAAAAAAGTTATCCAAAGAGATAAATAAAAATAAATGAATAGTGAAAGAGAAAATGAAATCCTATACTAGTGAAATACATTCATCTATTACAAATCGTTCTTGTCATAGTTTTCGGAGACAAAATCTGTGTGTCACATTCTGTCTGTCCGTGTGTGTGTGTGTGTATCTTTGTGTATGTGTATTTATGTATGTTGTGTGTGTGTATCTGTGGATAATGAGATACACATATTCCTGAATTATATGATTTTGATAGGATTGATGACAAAACTCCGAGAAATGACAACGGAATAGTGACAATGATGACAAATGCCAATATCCGTATTTTCTCTCAAGTTTCTTTTAAAAATTTCATCTTATTTCCACTCAATAAAATTATTGTTGACGATAGGAAAATGCTGATTGATAAACAATAATTAAGTGTATCCATTTTAATCTTCATTCATTTTATTAAATCATACATTCAAAATGAAAAAAAATATATATATAGATACAATAAACTTATTTATTTAAAACAATAACATGGTAGTTTTATTGATTTTTTAAACATAAATTAATCAATGAATTACAATCACATTCATTTCACATTCATTTATTCTATTGTTGACGTCATTAAATTCATTTTGTTCTTTTTATTTTATAAAAATTTCAAAAATATTTTATATTTTGTTGCACTGTTTTTTTAAAAATGTTGTACGTATAATTATACAATTTTATGTAATCCATTCCTTTCTTTTTTTTTTGCCCTGTTTTTATATTTTTTACTTAAATTTATAATTTAAAACAAAACTGTTAATATATTTTCAACATATTTTACTCATTCATAAAATTTACATACATTTATAAATTATACACTTTTCGTTTTTATTAGAAATTTTCAATGAAAAGCTAATTATAATATTATTCAAATTTAATTTGACCAAAAAAAGAGAAACGAATCAATGATGAAAAAAATAACAATAAATATTACTGTTTTGAAAAAGTATTAATTGAAAAGATTTTTAACAATTTTATTTTCATTCAAAAAATTTCCTTTTCTTGGCAATTTTTTTTTTAATATGAATTTTTAATTTTTTTCTTTTTGATAAGACGGATAACTTAGTTAATCAAATCTGAGCGGAATGATTTGATAAATTATGAGTATTTCTTTGAAACTAATATAATTTAATATTTTACTGGAAAAAATTNAAAAAAAAAAAAAAAACGAATCAATGATGGAAAAAATAACAATAAATATTACTGTTTTGAAAAAGTATTAATTGAAAAGATTTTTAACAATTTTATTTTCATTCAAAAAATTTCCTTTTCTTGGCAATTTTTTTTTTTAATATGAATTTTTAATTTTTTTCTTTTTGATAAGACGGATAACTTAGTTAATCAAATCTGAGCGGAATGATTTGATAAATTATGAATATTTCTTTGAAACTAATATAATTTAATATTTTACTGGAAAAAATTATTTTCTGCAACCGTTTTTTTGAAACTTTCATGATGATCTGATCTGAAATTAATGTTTTAAAAAACTGCAATATAATGAAATTTGAATGTGAATGTGAATTGCTCATTATTAAGTAATATTTGATAACAAATTATGACTTAGTAAGATAAAATTAAATTAAACTAAAATTGGAATTTATTTTCATATTAATTTCTAAAAATTTAATTTTAAAAACATCACCTAAAATTAAAAAATATCACCGACCATATTTACCATCAATTTTCATTTTTCTAATTATGAATTAATTGTTCAATGATCATAAAACATGAAAAAAAAAGGTGCATACATGAATATTTGAAATTTTAATATTTCACTTTGCATATGAACAAATTAATTTACAATCTAATAGTAATATTTTAAATGATTTTAATTATTATTATTAGTAATAACACTATTGTAGTGAATAGGTATGAATAAAATTTGATTAAAAAAAAATTAAAAAATGATAAGTGATAAAAGATTACAGTAATAGTTTGATATTAAAATATGCAAGAAATACAATTAACAAAAACAAAATGATGAAATTAATAATTAACTTTGTTACACATAATTAATGACTATTTATTTTTTTGTTTTTATATATTCAATGATATGTGCAATTATTAAACATACAAATGAAAATGTATACAACAATACAAAACTGAAATATAATACAGGTCACGTTCACGTCACGTATAATTGACATAATTAGTGATATGTAATTTGTAATGATGTAACAATAAAAAATAAGTCATAAATTTATTACATTTCTAATAATTTTATTACACAATAATAGAAATAATAATAATTTAGAAATAATTAACAGTTGCAAAAAATTAATTTATTTATAAAAAAAATAAGAAAACTAAAAATAATAATAAAAGTGTGTTATACGACAATAATAAAAATAATTACTATTACAATTACAATTAGTTAACGTATTTCTAATGAGATAATTTTTTTTTTTTTTTTGCTTTAATTACACATATCAATTTTAAAAATTTTAAATAAATATGGCAAAGTGTCAAATGAAAATTTAAAAAAAAAAAGAAACTATCGTTTTTTTCTTTTTTTCTGAGTGAAGAAAAGTGCTTACAATATTTGCGTAAAAATCATATATGAAATTACAAAAATTTACATATGTGCAATTAAATTCATTTAAAAAGAAAAATTTTTAACTAATTTATTAAAACTAAAATTTATTAAAAAAAATTGAAACAATTTGTGTAATATTATTGTATGGTTAAAAAAAATGACAGCAGAGAATCAAATTTACAAAATATAATTTAAAAAAAATTTTTTTTTTCATAAGTATTTTTTTGCAAAATGAGATTTAAAGTTTATTAGGAAAAGTATATTATTATAAAAATTAATATAGAATTATTTAATGTAATTAATGTAATATGTACAGGTTGCGCATTAATTTAAAAGTTTACAAAATATTTCATTTAATTATATAATAATAAGAAATATTACATTAAAAAAAATGTTATTTGTATTTTGCATTGCAAAATTTTTAATTTGATTACCTGAGGAAAGAACTCATTGACTAGAAATATTTTATTATTCAAATCTTAATTAGGAAGATTAAAATGATATATAAAATTTCAAATAAGAAAAAAAGAATGTTAGTTGCTTGTTTGTCATATCTGATTGATTGATTGATCAAACCGATTCGATTACCAATTAATTAATTAATTTTTTTTCAAAATGATATTAATTATCTGTTATCTGTTTTCTTATCAAATGAAAAGTTATTATTTGTCGAAGTTTCGACTGATAATTGGGAGCTTTCTTCAATAGTGAGATCGTTGGTGACACTCCCGTTAAGCGAAAAGTTATTATTTGTAGAAATTCCGGATTGTCGAGAATTTTCACTATTAGTAGGATAATCGGTAAGACTCCAATCAGGCGAAAAGTTATTATTTGTAGAAATTCCGGATTGTCGAGAATTTTCACTATTAGTAGGATAATCGGTAAGACTCCAATCAGGCGAAAAGTTATTATTTGTAGAAATTCCGGATGGTCGAGAATTTTCACTATTAGTAGGATAATCAGTAAGACTCCAATCAGGCGAAAAGTTATTATTTGTAGAAATTCCGGATGGTCGAGAATTTTCATCAGTATTAAAATCATCGGTGATACTTTCATCAGGCAAAAACTTGTTAATTGTTGAAATTTCCGAAGTTGATTGCAAATTTTCTTCATCATTAGCAAAAGAATTCCTGATCAGGTTATGCTGAACGGATGTAACCGATGAAGATATGATATTGGGTACTGTATGATCAATTATGAAAGTAAGATCTTCAGTGTTACTTTCATCAGGCAAAAACTTGTTAATTGTTGAAATTTCTGAAGTTGATTGCAAATTTTCTTCATCATTAGCAAAAGAATTCCTGATCAGGTTATGCTGAACGGATGTAACCGATGAAGATATGATATTGGGTACTGTATGATCAATTATGAAAGTAAGATCTTCAGTGTTACTTTCATCAGGCAAAAACTTGTTAATTGTTGAAATTTCTGAAGTTGATTGCAAATTTTCTTCATCATTAGCAAAAGAATTCCTGATCAGGTTATGCTGAACGGATGTAACCGATGAAGATATGATATTGGGTACTGTATGATCAATTATGAAAGTAAGATCTTCAGTAAACTTGTTAATTGTTGAAATTTCCGAAGTTGATTGCAAATTTTCTTCATCATTATCCATAACAGGAATGTTGATGCCATTTCTGCCTGTGATAAATTTTTGCTGGAAAAATGAACTTTCAGTTTTAGCAATCGTTGATAAAGGCGAAGATTGTGGTGCTATAGCATTAAAAATATTGTTATTCTTATCAGTGATACTTATCAATTCTTTATCTGTATCGCTAGTGATAGTAGTAGTACTAGCGTCATTTAATTTGTGTAGAAAATTTGGATTAGACGATAAAAGTTTGATCATTGCTTGCTCAAATGATATTGAAGTAGAAGCTGATGGAATTGTTGATGTAACTGATAAAGATGAATCATCATTGATAGGATTTTCCGTTTTAAGTACTGTTAATGTTTGATGAATAATTTTTTTATGATTCATATTTATATCAGCAATTTCTTCAATTTCAGGAATAGATGTTGTAGCTATTCCATTTATCACATCTATTACAATTCGATCGTTTAAATTATCATCCAATGTATGTATGGTAATATCAGATTTGATTGGATCTATTATTTGTGATATTGTTGTTGTTGTTGTTCTGGTTGTACTTTCAACTTTGTTATTTTCCGGATTAGCTGAAATTGTATGATCAAATTCTTCCTTCGATTCCTCAGTATCATATAATACACTAGAATTATCTATTGAAATTAAGCTATTTTGATGCTTATTAGCATTTTTAAACTGATTATTGATTGTATTTAAAATTGACGTTGTTTCCATTTCCGGTTGTGATTGTATTTGATGCAATGATAAACTTTCCGATGTAAATTTTGCAGGCATTATTCTATCATTTGTTGATGAGAATGAATCATCAGAATATAAATCATTGTATATTTCATTTTCATCATACAATAAATCATTTAGTGAAATATTTCCATCATCGATGTTAGAAGTAATTGTTGATGAGTCATATGCAATTGATTCATTCATTTTCATATAACTTACTTCATCCAAAATTAAATAAGTGTAATTATTAATTGTTCGATTGAGATGTGATTTAGCATTAATTTGTGACGAACGCATTGTTATGTTAAAAATTGTCATTGGTATTTGAGTGATTGAAGTTTCATAATTTGTAGCTTTTGTATCATTTTCAATTTCATTCTTCGTATCAATTGTAATTTCAGGTGTAATCGTTGACGTTTCAATAAATGTTTGCCATTTGTTTATGTTTAAATTTGATATCATTGCGGAATTTTCGATTGTTTGATGATTAGAATCAAAAATTTCCGGTTTAGGAATTGATTGAGGTTTAATTGCGAAATTGTCTGTTGTGATAATTTCATCATTAGTGCTTGCTACAGTAGCAGAAGTTAATGATAAGATATCAGTGATTATTAATTCATCATCTTCATCTGGAATAAAGCTAATAACGATTGATTTATCTGATGAATCCTTTGTTGTTTGAGTTATTGATAATTCAGGAGAATTTTCAGGAAAACTATTAACAGAATGTGATGAATCTGTTACTTCCATTATTCCTGATCCTGATATTTCATCAAACGGTGAGAAATCATTTGAAGTAGCAAATGATTTCTGGAAATCATCCGTTATCAATGATTCATTCTTTGTCTTTAGCAGTTTTTTATCATCTGATGATATGGAAGTATCAATTAGTGTTCCGGATAAATCCATTACATTTTCAGGAGAGATATTTGTTGAGAATTCGGTGGTAAGAAATGAATTGCTTCTTCCGGATGTTAATTCTTCCATCTCTTTATCACTTCCACTAGAATGTATATTTTCTTGAGTGAAAGTTTCTGGAAATGTTGATTGTCCGGAAATAATCTGAGATACTTTTAAAACTGTTGTCTCATTATCCATCTCTATTGTATTGCTACTTTCAACCGGAATATCCGATATATCCGTCTCAGTGTTTTTCATTGGTTCAGTAATTATTTCTTCATTTAATTCGGTTTCCGTTTCTCTTATTTGAGTAATTTTTTCATCACTTATTTCAACATTTGCTTCTTCGGCCATTTTTGTCGTTTCAGTTTGCCCATTTAAATGAAATGAATTAGAATGTTTTTGTGAATTAAAATTTATCAAATCATCATCGAGACTTGTCGAAGTAGATGAAAAAGCCAAATCCTCTAAGAAATACGCAAAATCATTGACATCTGATGGTGAAGTGATCTTTGATTGTGTTGTTGAAATTTCTAAATTTTTCATCGTATTTCTTTCTACAACTTCTGAAGCGCTTTTATCCATTTCCTTTGATGTTATCATTTCATCATCATCATCATCATCTATTGGTGGTGTTACTTTTGAAAAAATAGGTTCCAGTAAAAATTTAGTAGCATTATTATCAGTGGAAGTATTAGTGTCATCCGATGTGACATTACTATTTAATGCGACAGTATCTGATGAAAGCGATTTTGTTGTTGTCGCAAAATTTTTATCATTATCCATCCGGAAATTCACATCAGAATTTGGTCTAAAATCAATCGTTGCTTCTGGTATTGTTGTAAAGGATGAATCATCATCATCATTAATTTCGCTTATTTTTGTTTGAAATTTCGATGACATTTTGTTAAGTGTCACAGGTAAATTTATATTACTAACATCTATTTCATCAACTAATGAATGCTTATTACTAATTCTAATTTGTGTTGTTAATTCATTAGCAATATTACTAAATGATTGTGTAATTTTTTCTGTTGAAGTAAAATTTGGTTGTATTAATGTATCCGTTGATTTGATCATTTCTTCAATATTCTTCATATCATCCGATTGCTCAAAATTATCACCATTTCCGGTCCATAGAAATGGTAAATTGGATGTTGTTGATTTGATATTAGCAAAATGATTTTGCTCATTTGAAATAGCACTATTATCAGTATTTTCAACAATAAAATCATCTTCCTCCTCATCCGAATTAATATCAGGAAATGATGATCGTAAAATATCACTGGTGAATAGATCATTCCTAGTTCTAGAAAATCTTCAATGTTCAACATTTTTGTAAATTTAGCAAAAATTTCATTAAATTATCAAATTGTTAATTGAAATAATTTTTAGCATAACGATAATAGCTTAAAGATGTTTGAAAAGAAAAAAAAAAAAAAAAAAGCTTAGTAACGTACGTTTCGCTGAATTTTGTTGTTGAAATTGTAGTTACTTGTTCTTTTGCTTCTAAAGTTTTAATAAATATGAATAATTCTAGTAATGACATTAAATATTCAATATACTTGTTAGCAAACGTAAAGTAAGCTAAAAAGTTACGTGTACTCACGTGACATGTTATAATAAACATTAAAATATTGTACTTATTCATTACTTGTTTACGCCTAATCTAACTAAAGTATTATCCGATATTTGAATCATCATTTGTTATTATTTTAATTATATAATTATATTAAATAAAAGAAAATATGCCTTAAATATTAGTAGCAGAACGATAATTAATCAGTTAATTAATTAATTAGTACTTACCTGTGTTATGGAATGCAATATTTGATTGAGGAAATTCTTGTACTGGTATTGTTTGTGCATCAATTTCATTTTTGTTCTAATAAACAACAAACAAAAACAAATCAAACTTTGAAATATAAACAAATTAAACTTTGAAATTATCATTTTTATAATAGAAAACTGTAAGAAAAAAAGAGGCGCAAGTAAATTTGAAATAAATCGAAATTCTTTTTTTTTTACTAATTAAAAAAAACAAACTGTAAATAAAGATTGTTTAGTTTGAAATAGAATTAATTTTATTTTATTATATGATAAAAATAATTTTGCAAATGAAATATAAAATAAGTAAATTCTTTTGTTTCAAAATTTCTAAATCTATTAGTATAAATTTTGAATTTTAACATTTTTTTGATAATATTAAATTTGAAAAAAAAAAAAATCTTACTTTTTTTTCAACGGTAGTAGTAATAGTAGTCGTTTCAGTGATAAATGGGATAACAAATTTTGATGAATCATTTATTGTTGTTGTTTTTGCATTTAGTTTATTATCATTTTTATAATAGGAAACTGTAAAAAAAAAAAGAGACGAAAGTAAATTTGAAATAAATCGAAATTTTTTTTTTTTACTAATTAAAAAAAACTATAAATAAATATTGTTTAGTTTGAAATAGAATTAATTTTATTTATTTATAGGATAAAAATAATATTGCAAATGTAGTGATGAATTAATGATAACAATTTAATACAATCAATAAATAATCAAATTTTCAACGAAAAAAATTTTTTTTTATTGTGTAATTAAAAATTAAATAATTTATCTGTAAAAAAATAATAATACAAAATTATGTCTTTCAATTGCGTAAATTATATGAATTTTAAATAAATGAATGAACTTTAACAAATAATAATACAAAATTATGCTTTTAAATTTTATAAATTTTAAATAAATAAATGAACTTTAACAAATAATAATACAGAATTATGCTTTTTTAATTGCTTAAATTTTACAAATTTTAAATAAATAAATGAACTTTAAAAAAATAATACAAAGTTATGCTTTTTTAATTGCTCAAATTTTATAAATTTTAAATAAATGAATGAACTTTAACAAATAATAATACAGAATTATGCTTTTTTAATTGCTTAAATTTTACAAATTTTAAATAAATAAATGAACTTTAACAAATAATAATACAAAATTATGCTTTTAAATTTTATAAATTTTTGAATAAATGAATGAAATTATATTCAAAAATATAAATGAAGAAATCACCGTAACTAACTCAGTCTATTGTTGATTAAATTAGCTATTTCTGAAGCGCTTCTTCCATTGCTAATAATATTATTGTGCGCGAAATAATGAGCTACATTAGCATTATTAATAAATATTGTTTCCGTTTTATTTGTTAATTTTGTTTGTTCTAATAATTTACTCGAATCTTCCATATCTTTTTCAAATATTGCATCATCACTAGAAAATGATTCAAAATTAAAAATTATTATATTTTATTATTTACTCTATTTTTTCTACTCTTTTACTTTTCACAATAATAATAATCTTTAACAATAATAATGATACAAACGTAAACATTTTTTATGTAAATATTTCAAAAAGTAATTAATTGTGAGCAAATAAAAAAAAAAAGAAAAAAACGGGTATTTTGGAATTTGAAGAGATTTAAAGTATGAATTAATCTAGCTCTTTTTTTTTTTTAATTTCTTTTTTTTTAAATTTGAAAATTTTAAAATATGAATGTAAATCATACGTACCTGTATGAAGTACGATCAGCAACAAATAAAATGTAAAGACTTGGTTTTCTTCCAAGACTATAGCGATAATATTGCCAAACAGCACTGTAATTTTAATTTAAGAAAAAAAAGGGACAGGTAGTTTTGGAAAATAATTATAACAAAGAGACAAAGTAAATTTCTTTTTTTTTTTTAAATTTTTTTTCAAATAAAATTGCAAATATTTTATGCAGAAAAGCAAGAAAAAATAAAAAATAAAAATAAATTTGTTAAATTTTTTTAGAAACCAGAAATCATTGTTCAGCATGAATGTAAACATTTTTTATGTAAATATTTCAAAAAGTAATTAATTGTGAGGAAATAAAAAAAGAAAAAAACAGGTATTTTGGAATTTGAAGAGACGTAAATTAGCATAGCTTAAACTATGTAATATCATTTCCTGTATATATAAAAAATAAATAAATATTGATAATTATTTTTTTCAAAAAAAAAAAAAAAGAAAATACTAGATTTTAATATAATTAAATAAAATGGTGAAAAAAAAGAAAAAATTTGGAGCGTAGAGATTAAAGAACATTCTAAAAATGTGGGTAATTAGAGCAGATATTTTTAAAAAAAATTTACTGAAAAATGAAAAAAAAAGAGCTACAGAGAGAGAGAGGGAGAGAGAGAGAATGAATAAGAGAGAAATCGATTAATGATGACTGATTGTAAAATGATAAATCCATTATTATCAGACGTTAAATTGATGTGCTTCAAAAATTTTTCCTTGTTAAGCAATTAATTTTTTTTTTTCTCTCCTGTCATTGCTGAATTTTACTAATTAGCTAAAATTTATATTTCAGTTTGAAGTGCAAAAGAAAAAAAAAAGACTTTCTCTCGTTTATTTGAATTTAATGGTTAAAAAAAATTTTTTTTTTTCAATAAAAGTGAAATTATTTAAAAAAAGAAATTGCTATAAAATAGTGCAAAAGCTAAACCGAATGATTTAAATTAACACAAATAAATTTATGAAAAAAAAAAAAAATATTATGGAAGATAGTTAAAATTGATGTGAAAATTCTTCACTTATCGTTTAAAAATAATAACTAAATAATATCTATCATTTAAATAATAGTTAAATAATATCTAAAAAAAAAGAAAACTTAATAAAATGATAATTAAATAATAAATAAAATAATAATTATACAAAAATATCTAATAATCTTTTCAAAAATGAAAATAATCTATAAAATTCATATGAAAATGAAAAGTGAATCAATTTGAAATGATAATAGAAATTATTTTAAGATAAAAATTAAATTTTAAACTTGAAAAAAAAAGTAAAATGAATAAAAGCAAACTCTGTTTGATTGGGATTTTCTCCGATAAAAGTTTGTTCTCGATCGATCTGATCGATATATCGCATTGTACACGGTGCATTGCAAAAATCACTAATTGTTGTTTGTCCGGGAACGGAATAAGTTTGTATCACAAATTGCGCATCACTTCCGTAATACGTGAATAGAAGTGAACGTATCACTTGTAACGTGTATCTCTGAATTATAAAATTATATCAATTCCATTTATTTTTTAAAAATTTACATTTAACAAAGTATATATTAATTAAATTACTTATTGAACAGTATAATATTTTATTGTTTGTAGCAAATCAAATTTATTCTGTAAAAAGTTTAATTTGTTTAAATTTTTATTTAATTTGTTAAAATTTATACTATTTAATATTATCACTTTATCTTATTGCACTAATTTTAACAGTTAATTTTTTTCCGGAATTAAAATATCAACAAAAAAAAAAAAAAAAAAATTGCAGTTATTGATAAGTATTCTAGCAAGCAATTATTAAAATGATTTTTTTTTTTTAAACGGAAGTGAAAGAATTTCTCGATCCGAACTGTTTTGAGATTTATTGATTTCAATTGATTAAGCTAAAAATCAATCGATACTGATCTATCTAACTGATCAATCTAATAATATTTTGTAATCTATCACTTTGTTCATGATTGAAATATAAACTTAGCAAAAATAAAAGGTGAAAGTAACTATTCAACTGCTATTTCAACAATTAATTTAATTTGATCGAAATGAACTGAAGCGAAATTACATTAAATTATCAGAAATATGGTAAAAACAAAAATGCAACTAAAATGGTAAAAAATAAATTTGATTATATCTGCGTCAAAAGAAAAAAAAGAGTCCGTTAAATTAAAAATTGTAAAATTTAATGACTCAGTTAATTTTTCTTCTTGACAATTTTAAATGTTTACTTTTTGTATTATTTCATTACTTTCTTTAACCATTTTCATTGTAAAAACAAAGATGCTAAAGGAAAAATTATGATATTTTTATATTTTTATTTAAATTACAATTATTATTCCAAAAAAATTAAAGTGCAAATTTAAGTTTATTGTTCACTAAATTGCAAAATAGTTTGATTTTTTTTTGTGCTTTCCTTTCTTTTAATGGAACTGAAGTTTTTTTTCCAAAGTTTTTTTCTCCTCATTTAATAAACTTTAAATTCAATTAACTTTTCTTTCAAAAAAAAAAAAAATATTTCTTAAAATATTGCAATTACTGGCTGACTTACTATTTTTTTCTTTTGTGCATTTAATTAAATAAAACAAATTTTAATTTTTTTGAATCAATTTTTTTTTCTTACTACTTAAGAACGATGCAGTTATACTTAATTTTGAACAGTTATCTTTGATAATTCAATGATTTGAGTAATTTCAAATCATTGAATTTAGTGATAGTAATTTTTAAAAAAATTAACTTTCTAAATTTGTAGAATTGAATTTGTTATTTTTTCGAATGTAGATAACTTGAAGCTAAGAAAGTATAAGTTAGCATTTAAGTTAGTAAGAAAGTTAATATGAATTTTTTTTTTGAAAAAATTAACTTTCAATGAGGAACACTTATGTTTCGTCTTCTTTTTTAAGTTAGACGACACTTTTAAAACAATAAAATTTTAAGTTTTATTATATAAACTATACTTGATTGATATTTTTCCTTTCCCTTTGCTAATATTGTTTTTTTTTTTGTAAATTTGAAATACCTTTTTTAACAGTTATTTAAAGTTTAACTAACTTGAACTTTAGTTTATGATTTTATAAAATTAAACTTCCATTATTTGATTAAAAATTGATCTGAAAATATTAACAATAAAATTTGAATGATATCAGAATTCCTAAAAAAAAAATTGTAATTTCTAATGGTTTCAATTTTTGTGCTACAAAATCTAAGTAAAATTACAATTCATTTTTTCTTTCAAAATATTCTACTGTTAATTTTATGCTACGAAATGTAAACAAAATTTTTAGAACATTTTTCTTTTTTATGAAAAAAAAAAAAAAAGAGACGTTGCACTTCCATTTCTATGCCATCAATTTTATATATGCTGTGAAATTTGAATAAAAATGAAATTTACTTTTTCCTTTTCTAAATGAATTCTGCTACCAATTTTAATGCTATCAATTTATGTGCTATAAAATTCGTACAAAGAATTTTTTTTTTTTTTTTTTTAAATAGCGAATAAAATGTGTATCTTTTGAAGCGGAAAATGAGAAAAGTAACAGGAAGAAAATGAAAAAAAAAAAGAAAGAAAAAATAATAATTTTTTAAATAATTGCTGAATAATAACAGATGATCATTACATTTTTGCGCTTCCTTCAAATTATTTTTGCGCTTCCCTCAAATTATTTGACGTCAGTTAATGTATTATTTCAAGTTGTAATGTAATTTATGATAAACCAGAATACATTTGTAATTAATATCAAAATAATTAACCTAATTTAAATATAGAATGCAGTAAATTGCATGGAAAATGAAAATGAAAAATTGTTACGTAAATGTAATTTACGCTTACGTTAGCTTCTCACTATCATACGGTAACTTCACGTATCAAATTAAATAATCGATTCCGTGATATTTTAGGTTTTTTGAGATAAAAAAAAAAAAAGAGTACAATCATTAATCATTACCAAATCTAATTTACTTAACAATCTTCAATCACTGATTTAGCCTTTCAGGAATTAATTTTCATTTTACGTTTATTTGTAATTCACAAAAAGAAAAAAAAAAATTGAAATACTAAAATGATAAAATTTAAAATTTATCAAATATTTATTAGTTTTTGCGAGAAAAATTATTTTTATTAAATTAATAAAAATAAATTGTTAATTTTTTACAATACTGGATATAATTAGTGATATTTTTAAAAAGTTTTGAAAAGTTTCAAACATTCCCAATTTAACAATATATGTAAAGAAATAATTAATTTTCTCACAAATTCTACTCAACTTTTTTCTTGTCCAGCAAAATTTTCGTTTTTTTTTTTATTGACATAATTTTTTTTTTTTGTAGCTTTTGCTAAAAATTCATTATTTTTTTTTTTTTTTGGTGATATCCGGTTTACTGATACAGTACAATTAATAACAATTATTGTTGTTATCATTTTTTTTTTTCAACTAGTAAACAAGAAAAGAAACGGAAATTTTCCAATGTTATTTACACAAATATATTTGATAAATAACGATAAATATGTTAGTTTCATTTTGGTAATGAGAATTTTAAAAATTTTCTCAACCAAATGACACTTTGGAAAATTTAATCCCAAGGTCAATGTTAAGTGAAATTTTTTTTTTGTTCGTTAGAATTTGTATTTCTGCAACATGACCTTTACCCATTCAAATTCACTTTTTATTTTTTTAAAAAAGATATTAATGACCCAAAAATTAAAAGGCAAGAAAATGAAATGAAAAGTAATAGTTTTAAGACAGAATAGCAATTTTTATAATGAATTGATATGCAAAGCAATGATGACGAAAATTTTGTGATAAGTTTCATTTTCTGATATGAAATTAATATTTACATCTATGATAAGTAAGTCTTTAATGATAAGTAATCCTAATTTAATGATTAATATGAAGTAAAACTAATTTATAATCTAAGTAATCTATTATATAAATTAATCTTATGATTATGATTAAGAATATCTGATAAATGGTTATGATAAGAATATATTCTATGATAATGATTAAAATTGTGCTAAATGATTATGATAAAAATATATTCTATGATAATGATTAAAATTGTGCTAAATGATTATGATAAAAATATATTCTATGATAATGATTAAAATTGTGCTAAATGATTATGATAAGAATATATTCTATGATAATGATTAAAATTATGAATGTATGATGCATTTATACCATAAAAAGCAATCAATGTATAGTATATATTATTATAATTATATTTTAGAATTTATTTTAAATGAATTTTTTAAATAAATTTCGAATTTATTTTAAAGAATATTTTTTTTAATATAAATTTTATTACTTTAACATTTTCGACGGATCGCTTAAATCGTGTTTCTTTTGGACCAGCTAAATTTACTGCAAAAACAGCATGCACTTGATGTTTCCAATTTTCTGAAAGAATACTAATTTGCATTTTTAATATATTAATTAATTAATTAATTAATTAAACTTTCAATTTATCGTATAAATAAGAGAAATAAAAAGGGAAAAAAGTAACTTTTATGAAAATATTTATGGAAAAAGTCTTTTTTTTTTCACTAATTAATAAATTTTAAATGTTTTAAATAAATTTAACTATAATATTACAACAAAAACAAAAAATTATTTTAACGATTACTCATTAAGCTTATTTCAATTTACAGCTTATTAAGTATAATCTAAGGAATTACAGGTAATTACAGGTATAAATTAATCAACTAACCTTGATCTTGTGATATGTCAATTGTGCTAAGAGTAAATTTTTGATTGTTTGGTGGTAATTTGAATATCAGTATAATACCAGTAACAATGATTAATGCAAATAATATGCTAGTGATAACTGATATGGTGACAACATGTTTGATAAGCCTTTTTTTTTTCAACTTTACAGCACTATCATTCATTCCAGTGGTTGATAAAAGTAATACAAATGGCACTACCATCGAGAAATATAATTCTTGTTTTGTTTTGTTTTTTAGCACTTCATATACATCTAAAAAATTTTCGTTAAATATTTCAAAAATTTAAAAAATTTGAAATATTTCATTAAATATATTAGAAAATATTATTGCCCTTTTTTTTTTCTTTTTGTTTACATTGCCGCTAAATTTAAATTTGAAAGGAACGACTAATAATTTTAAAGATAAACATATTTGAAAGAAAAACATACTGTCATTTTGTACAGTAATGATTTTAAAAGTTTTTTCTTAAAAAAAAATAATGGTGAGAAATTTTGGAAAGAAATTGTAATTGGAAGATTTGAATGATAATTATTTAAATATTTTAAGAGTTATTTTGAAAAGTTTATAGTAGTTATGATGTAATGATTTTTTTTCAAGAATTTAATTAATTAAATAAGTTTCAAAATCAAAAACATAAGTTTATGAAATTTTAACTAAATTTAAAGAAGATATATATGCATTATAATTCATATAAACCACGGAAAAAAAAAGGGAAAGAAATAATTTCTTGTGAAATTTCCAACAATTTATTTAAATGATAAAAGATGAATATGCTATGAAAATGATGAATTTAATGATGCAAATTCAAATTTTAATAAAAATAAAAGCAAAAAAAAAAAAAAAAGAAAGAAAAGGAATAAATAATAAAAGATTAATGAAAAGAAAAAAATTTTATCGTTTTAATAGTTTGGTTGTTAGATGGATGTAAAAAAAAAAAAAAGAAAGAGAAGAAAAATGATGTGACATAGATATATAAATCCGAGAAAATGAATGTTTTTTTTTCTTTTCTTTTTTTGTTTTTTCTTTTTTTTTTTAAAAAAAAAAAGATAAACAATAACGACAGCAATAACAATAGCAATATCAACAAAACAACAACAACAACAATAATAATAACAACAACAACAGCTATAGCAACAACAATTATTATTATTATTATTGTAACGCTTATGAAATAGGAAGAAAATAATTCGAAATAATGTGTTATTGAAAAATGATTCGTCATCAATGTTCCAGTTATTTTCAAATTTTTATAAGATAATATCGTAATGGTACCTCCCCCTTTCAAAAAAATAAAAAATAAATAAAAATAAAATAAGCATTCATTTATAATGACTAAGAAGAGCAAAATTTGATGAATAATGTATATAAATTAAATTGAAAAATGATTTTAAATTTTGATTGTATTATTTTTTTTTTTTTGTAAGAGAAATACTAACTATGTTAAATATGATAATTACTCATAAATAAATAATTCTAAAAAAAGTGTTAGATAATTTATTTAAGTGATAAAAGATTAGTGGTGATAGTAATAATAAATGACATTTTCTGTATTATTATCATTGCATGTAGTAAATGTGTATCAAAAAAAAAAAAGAAAAAGTTTCGTTTATTTTTCGAAATTTATTAAATCATATTAATCATTTCAAATTTACAAACGAAATTTGTGCATTTAAATAAAATGAAAAAAAGACACTTTGCCATTCTAAAATTAGTATTTCTATCATATTTCTTCTTTTGATAAATTTTAAGTTTTAATGAAATAATCGAATCGATGTTCGTTACAATCAGTCAGCGCAATTGACTTACATTTCTGTTTTTTTCTGTTTTTTTTTTGTTTTCTTTTTTTCCCGATTTTCTACATTTTTTTTTACAAATGAATTTAAAAAAAAAAAGATGAACAAAAAAAAAAAAACGATATCAGTTGCGATATAATTTTAAATGGAACAAATGAGTGAAAATTAGGAATAATACAATAAATTTCATATTTAAAAAAAAAATTTTATTGATAACCTAATCGTATACTTGGAGTAAAAATTACTGGTACACTAATTTAACAATTAAAATTATTAAAATTGCTTTTGAAATGGTTAATTTACAAGATGTGATAATGTTATCGAAATGATATTGCAACAATTCGAGAAATATATCAAATTGAAATCATTGAAAATGCATTAACTTTCATTCTAATTCATTTTTTAAAAAACAAATTTCTTAGAATTTAATCCTAATTCAAACTATATTTGTTATAAATAAAAATTATGAAAGGATAAATGTTTTGGTTTTTTTGAATTTTAAATCATTTTTTTGAATTAAATTTGAATTGAACCAATCAATCAAAAAAAAAATGGCAATTACCATTAATAAAATTAAAACAAATTTGATTGTTTAATTTAATGAATTTTACTTATTGAATATTTTGTTGTAAATCAAAATAAGCACTAAAAGATATTTGTAAGAAATACAAATAGTATCAGTAATAATAAAAGCAGGAGAATTAGTAATTTAGTTTTTTTTAATGAAATATTTTATGCTAATCTATGATAAAAATATCATGAGTAAATTTACTTACACTGATAGTAATTGTTGATAACAAAATTGCTTAAAGTAACAATTGATAATAATTATTGATAAACATAAATGCTTTAATGATTATTGATATCAAAGGTGTTTATGAAAAAAAAAGGCAATTATCATTAATGAAATTAAAATGATCTGACTTACTTCTGTGACCTTATTACTATTTTGTTAATAATTCTAATCATCTTTATAGATAATTTACTGATAATAGTGATATGATCAAGAAAGCCTCAAATGATTAAAAAAAAAAATTTGCGCTAATTGAACAGTTCACTGAAATTCTCTTTCATAATTGGTATAATTTATAAAACTAGTAACATTTATTTTATAGATTTATCTAATCTTTAAAAAAAAAGAAACAAACAGCTTATCATTAAAAAAATAATCAAATAATCTTAGTGATAAGAGTTACAAACTACAGTAATAACTGTAAAAGAAATTTAAATGTAATTAAGTTCGTTTTTTTTTTTTTTTTTTGATTTAAAATTTTTCTTTTATTTGAAAAACTTGAAAATATCACTTAAAACATTTTAAAGAAAATGCTTAGATATCTTCGTTTAAATATTCGATTCAATTCAAGTTTATTGCTAATTTTGTACTTCACATTAAACCTGTTCTCTCGCTTCTTTTTTTTTTTTTTTCTTTCTTAGCAATTGTAATTTTATGGAGATAAATAAATAAGCTTTAAAAAAAAAAAAAAAAAATGAATGTATTGGGATGATTTTATTTTGAAACTTTATTTTATTTTAAAAACTACAGTAAGATTTTTTAAAAATAAACTGACAGTACATTGATATTCATTCATGATTGATATTCATATTTGTTTTGGAAATACGAAAACAATTTGAATAAATCTTTCTTATAAATGAAAAACTTTTGATAAAAGTTATTTTTAATGAGAAAAATTTTATTTTTGTCATTGAATGTGAACACTGATTACATTCATTTTTTATAAGTGTATGTGATAAGGTTATCAAAATAACGAACTTATTAGCAATTTTAATTAATATAAAATCATTTCAATATGATTTAATAACTAATACAGGGCGAAAATATTATTAATACAATAATAATAATAGCTATGATAATAGTGATAATGTGATAACCATATAATAATAGCAAGTAATAATAATAATAGTAGCAATAATAATATAGTAATAATAATGATAATAAACAATCAAATAAATAAACAAATATAGTGATAATACACTATTAGCAAATATGATAGTGAGAAAATCATAATAATGCAAAAGGAAATTTTAAATTTTTAAAAATTAAACAATAGCTTCTTTAAATAACAAAATTACTGGCTGTAACAAATTATTTAGCTGAGATAAATGAATCAAACAAATTAATGCAAAGAAAAAAAAAAATTATCAATTTGATTATCATCTAATAATGCAATGATTGTGGATTTATGAAATAATTATGATAAAAAAAAAAAGGAAGCAATGATTAACTGATAGATAAAAATTATTAAATTAGCTAAGAGAGGGAGAGAGAGAAAGAGAGAGAGGAATATATTATCATCAAAACGATGTGACAATGACATTGTCAACATAGCAAGAAGAAAAAAATAAACAAATAAAAAAGAAAAAGAATTCAAACGAAGTGCTAGTTGATAATTATAAATGCTTGTTAATAAAAGAGATTTGAAGTGCTTTCTACATCTATAGTATACCGGTTCTTCTTCTCTTTTCTCTCTCTCTCTCTCCCTCTCTCTCTTTCATTCATTCTTCTTCTACTTCGTAAAATTTTCCTAAAGTTTTTTTTTTTTTTTTTTTTTTAAATTGAAAATTTTTCGGCACATATAAAAGGAATGAATAAATGGTGCTAATATTGTCTCAATAGTAATACCCTATAGAAATATTCTAATTCATTTAAAAAAAAAAAAAAATAAAAAATAAAAAGAAGAATTAAAAAATAGAAAAAATTCATTTATCAAAGAATATTGTTAGTTCAAAAATGAAAAAAAAAAAAGAAAGAAGGAAAGAAAAGATGAAAGGAAGAATGTAAACAGGTTATGAAATTGAATAATTTTATAAATTTCTTACGCAAATTAAAATAAAATAAAAATAGATTATAGCATATATAATAATATCTCAATAAGTACTTGTTTTTTTCTCTTCTACTTCCATTGTTTTCTCTTGTTTTTTGAATTTTAAATTTGATATTATTGAAATAATTACCAACTGATACAGTAACAATTTATTGAAATTACCTTGTTGAAATTGTAATAGTTTTTAAGATAAATTTAATTTAAACTACGACGAAATTCACAGTTCAAAAGTTAAATTGGATCAATTATGCAAATTTATTTCTGTTACTAATCATTATGATTCACTGCCGTTTAATAAGGTAAAAATTAAGTTGAATTGTTGTTTTTTTTTATGATTAAAATGCTTTTTGAAATACATTAAATTAAATTGCGTATTTTTAATTAAATAAATGACTAACATTAAATTTAAAAAATGAAAACGCAAAAATCTTTGGTTCTTTACTCTGTAATTTTGAATTTTTTCTTCATTTCATGAAAAATCTTGGTTTAATAATTCATATTATATTTTTAAATTTTATCTTTTTACTAACTCTTTTCAATTATTGATTTACTGCTGTCAATAAATAAAGCACTTTTAAGCCTTAAAATTTTTGCTTTAAATTCTCAAACTATTTGCTGGATGCATAATTTGAAAAACAAGCAAAATCTAGTTTTCAGATAAAATTTTGAAATCTTTTTTTAAAGCAAGAAATATGACAATAATCAAAGAATATGGGTAAACAAAAGAAAATACTAAGGTTTTTCTTAGCATCTAGCAATTAAATTGAATTAATTAGCACAAAATAAGCTTATTAGATTTATTTGTTAGAGTTTTGGAAAGCTAAGTTACATTTATGGGTGATATTATTCAAATTTATGAAAGAAAAAAAAAAATTTAATCCAATTTTGATGAATTATTTAGGAATGAATAGAAGCAATTCAGGTGACAGTTAACCGGAGCAATGCTTAGGAAAAGGTTTTATAATTTTCAATTTATAATTTTGAATATTTTATGATTTTGAAAAAAGAATTTATAATTTCGAATATTTCCGATTTTTCTTTTTGGAAAAAATTTCAATCAATTTATATTGTTTGATATTTGTTAATTGGTTATTGATAATGTGTTTAGCACTTTAAAGTTTTATATTAATTTATTTGTTCAAAAAAAAAAATATTTATTTTAATATTTTAAATGAAGTAAGTTATCATTTATTTGAATCAAAATTATCAAAATAAAACACAAAATGTATCTTTCATTGTGCAAAATTAAATTTTGGTAAAATAAATCAGAAAAATATTTCTTTTAATTGTATTAAAATTTTTTTATAGGAATAAATTTTTTGATTTAAACATTTGCAAAATTAATGAAAGTATGAAAAAGAGTTGCAAATTGAAAAAATAAAAACAAAACAAAACAAGTGATAATGTGAGTTATACGCTTATAATAACTTTTTTTCTTTGATTTAAATTTAAAACTGTTGAAGATTAAGTAAAATATTAAAATTTCATTTTTGATGAGTTATATAGATGATATATTTTCAGTATGACGTCAAAAAAATCAATGATTGTTAAGTAATTTTGAAAAAAAAAATTAATTTAAAAGAAAATGTAATGCGAATGCGAGGAAAAAAGAAAATCTTGAAAGTTAATTTAAAAAAATATTGCAACAAATTTTTTTTTTTAAAAAAAAAAAAACTGTTTGAAAAATATCACTAAGCATTGTCGATGTCAAAGAAAAAATTGTAAGAAAAGGGCGATGCAAATAAAATTTTAACTTTATTGTAAAAGCGATGCAAATAAAACTTTAACTTTATTGTACTGCGAAAATAGATAACATTAATTTTAATGTTTATTAATTAATAATACCTTTGCTATTTTTCTACTAATTAGTAATTTTAATAATTAATAAAAATTACTAACATCCCAAACATATTTACTTCTTCATTAATTGTTTTGAATAGGATAAAATTTTCTTTCAATCTTTTTTTTCCTTATTTTTTTACCTTTCTTTTTTTTTTCTTTTTTCTTATCATTAATGTATGATATGGCTAATTTTAAGATAAAATTTGAAAAGTTTAATATCAGTGACCATTGTTAGCGAATAAATTACATTGCAACAATGAAATGAATACGAAGAATTTAATGTTTTAATTAAAATTAATTAGCATTTATTATGAATGCTTTTAAAGAGTCACAAAAAAAAGTACAAAAAAAAGAAGAAAACGAAACATTTTAAAATAAACTGATTACAAGTTACAAATTAATTATCATTTTCAACAAAATAAAATTCGTTAGGAAGTATAAATTAAAAGTTGAAAAAATAAAAAAAGATGAAGGAAAATCTTTTTTGGATATTTATAAAATGATATTTATACATTTTTGAATTTTTTGTGAACATATAAATTAAATGAATGACATTTAACCTCATTTATATCTAAGAATTAATTTTTAATTAATATTTTTTAAATTTAAAGTTAATTAATATTTCAGTTAAATAAGCAAAATAATTTCAGTTACTTTCGTTTATTGTAAGAGTTATTTGAAATGACAAAACATACAGTATGGTAAAAAGCAAAAATAAAATAATACATTAATTTGATAAGTTGAAAATGTTAGTTTAAAAAAATTAAACTTGAAATAAAATGATGATTGGTGCATCTTTTTTCTTTTTGATGAAATATTTGAAATAAACAAATTTTACAATTATTTTACTCAAAAGATAATTTATTTGAAATTTACCAGTAAAATAGGTTGATACATCTACTGCTAGAGGAAATGCTAAATAATTTAGGCCTTAATTAATTAATTAATTAATTAATCAAAACAATTAATTTATGTCATTTATAAAATTCTTTTAACTTATATGAAATTTCACATGATATTTCTACACTATCTAGTAATTTTCAAAATTGTAATGAAATATTTTAATTGGATTTTTTCTTTTTTTTTTTGAAATTTAAACTAAAAATTTAATGCTAATATGAATTAATAGATAAAATGTAAAATTAAAAGCATAAAATTTACTTCTCGTTTTATCACTTTTGTTATTGTTATTGTTGTTGTTATTAAATGATGATTTAAAACAAACGAAATAAAATGAAAAAGCTAAAAGTAAAAACTGTAAGGGAAAATTGTTCTACCATCGAGAAGGTCTAAAAATAAAAGGAAATGGTGATTTTGTCCTTACTCAGAACAAAATTGTAAACTTCCATCCAATTACGGGTTTTCCAGTTTTGGTGACAAGGAATTTTTCGATTGAGATTTTTCTTGTTTTTTTTTTTTTTTTTTCATCGCATTCACATCACATTTTTCATTTTGCTATTCTTGTCACTGTTGTTTTTGTTGTCACTCATATTGTTATTGTTGTTGCTTTTGTTATTATTGTTGTTGCTCTTGTTCTTGTTGTTGAAAATGTTGCTATTGTTGTTGCTATTATTGTCATTACTACTGCTATTGACGTTAGTATTATTATTTATTGTTATTGATGTCATTGTTACCATTACTGCTGTTAATTGGTGTTACTGTTGTTAATAATGTCATTGTTATTGCTATTATTGTCATTACTACTGCTATTGATGTTAGTATTATTAATTGTTATTGATGTCATTGTTACCATTACTGCTGTTAATTGGTGTTATTGTTGTTAATAATGTCATTGTTATTGCTATTATTGTCATTACTACTGCTATTAATGTTAGTATTATTATTTATTGTTATTAATGTCATTGTTACCATTACTGCTGTTAATTGGTGTTACTGTTGTTAATAATGTCATTGTTATTGCTATCATTGTCATTAGTGTTGTTATTGATATCATTATTTATTATTCTCACTAGCTATTATTGTTGTTTTTATTGTTGTCATTATTGCTGTTAATTGTTATTATTAATGTCATTGTTGTTGCTACTGTGACTCTTATTGTTTGTTATTTTTGCTCTTACTGTTATTATTACTATTAATATTATTATTACTATTATTATTATTATTAATTATCTTTAGTCATTCCTTCTTACTTTCTTCATATTTTTATTTGAAATGAAATAATGAAAAATTGAAATTTACAAAATATGATGCATCACTACGGGATAAATTTGACAGTTTCTAATGTCTGAGAGTTGTAAATATGAAAATTACTGATAGAAAAGTAGAAATAATGAATTTTTTTTTTTTTTTTTTTTTTTCTTCAACATTTTATCAAACGTTTCGAAAAATTTGATCACATTCTTTCTTTTCTTCTAAAATTTATTTTTCTTTTTTTTTTTTTTTTGTTGCGGTAGTACGGTTAGGTCACCACCGATAATAATAGAAACGTGCTACACGGAATTATTTTCCCTTGCGGCTATTCCGATACTTGCAAAAATTGTATTTAACCTTTGAAAAAAAAATCAAAAAAAAAAAAAAAAGAAGGAAATATAAATTTTTTTTTTTAATAAAAAAAAAATGTTTACCTTTTTGTTATAAATTTTTTTGATATTTAAAAAATTTTGAAATTCTAACAATGCAATGAGTGAATAAGATTTGAAAGAAAATAAAGCGAGAAAGTAAAGAATTGAAAAAAAAAAATAACAATAAATTGAATGAATATTTAATGGAAGAAAGAATTAAAATTGAATAAATGATTCTTTCAAATAAAAAAAAAAAACATTTAGCACTGATTCTATAATATTATAATATCAAATGAAAAAATTTTATTGCAAATAATCGATAAAAGTTTTTTTTTCCTTTTTTTTCAAAATATTTCTTTTTTCTTGAAATTGTTATTATTAATTATTATCATATTTTATAAAATTATTGGATGATATTTAAAAGTTTTGTAGGAGAGAAATACATTGATTTGTGATAATAAAAAAAATTTGTTAGTCTTTTCTTAAAGTAATAAATATAAATTTTGAAAGATTTTTATAAAACAAATTTGTTCCATTCAATATTATTTAGAATAGAAAAAAAAGAAAATTTTAAATGAAATAAAATAATCTAAAAAATTTCCTAAATTTCATCAAATGATTTAACTCATTTTTTTTTGTTCATTTTCAAAATAATAAAGCAAATTTAATTGCATATTTATTTTTAATTGTTAATAATAAAAAATAATTCGCATCGTTATAAATCCAGTCCATATGATAACTTTCAACCATAAAATCAATTATTTAATCAGCTTATCATATCTAATCGTTGATTAGAATGTCATAGCCTTCTTTAGTGCTAAATTGGTCATTAAATTTTGAAAATATAATTAATTTTATGATTGATTGAAATAATTGATAAATTAATTTATAATTTTGCTCTTACTTTTGAATTATGCTAAATTTGATAACATTAAGAAATTTCGTGATAATGAAAATCATTGTTGTATGCTTCAGCATGTTCACTTTCACTTATCAATTTAAACTGTTTTATTCTCTTGACCTTTGAACTTCTCTTTTAATTTTAATCCTTATAGTTGCATACTTTACGTAATTGATTTGTACATTGATTTCATGACATTAATCACATCACTTCAGATTAGTGTCAATTTTCAAGTTAATTCAACCACATCAAATCATACCGACAATAATTCATCAATTATTGGATGAACACAAACAAAGCTTTCAGGTATGATTTATTTTAAATAATGTTATATCGTTTTTTTTTTTTTTTTTTAAATTTATTTATGGATGATAAATTCCGGCAAAAATATTTTAATCTGATTTCGTTGCTATTAATTTTGAAGAAAATTAAATAAGGCTTTATGGAATATTTAAACTGGTACCATCAAAAACTTTTCATAATTTATCATTTCAATATAATTTTCCGGAAAAAACACTAACATACGGAAATGTGGGTTATTTTATGTTTGATAAATCTTTTTAAAAAAAAAAATTTTAATGAAGTAAAAAACACGGAAATATGATAGAATATTGATTTTCCTGATTGTAATCTTTTTTTTTTTTTGAGGAACAAATGAAAAATTTCGATGCCAAAAAAAAAAAAAACAAACTTTCATGTTTTTTTTTTTGTTGTTAAATTTATTATGCTATATTCAACATTATATTTGGGAATGATAATCATTCGATAGAGACTGATAAATTATAAATGATAGCTATCACTTTTCCGGTATACTTCACGACCTTTTACCAGTATACGTTCCGGTTTAAGGCTATGTTTTTCACTTAATTTACCATCTTTATTTTTTACTTGTAAGTTTATATTTAATTGAATCTGAAAAATAAATTTAAAATATTAGCAATAATTATCAAATTGAAACTAATTTCAGTTTTTTTTTTTTCTAATTGTTTATTTGTTTTCTTTTGTTACTATATATTTTACTAAAGAATATATTTCAATTTCAAAAATTTTTTTCACTTTATATTTCATTTCAATCAAAATTTCTTTAAAGTTGTAACAATGCAGCAAAAAAAAAAATCGTTCATTGTAAATTTTTAGTCAAAAACAAATTCAGAAATTTGTAAATCAGAAATTTGTAATTAATTATATTTTATAATTTACCAAAATAATTTATTAATAAATCAAACATACGGTGAGATTTTCCTCATCTTTCGATTGAATCATTATAGAAGTTCCTTTTTTTTGACCAGCCTAAATATTCCTGTTCAAAATTTAATTAAAATTTGAATATAAATATAAATGAATTAAAATTTGAATATAAATATAAATGATTCCAAATCAGTGGCAAATATTTGCCATTAAATAATTCGAAACATTATTAATTTTCAATTTCAAATCTTTATATATGATCTGTAATCATTTAAAATGCATTTCAGGTTGATAAAAAAAGTCTAAATTAGAAAGGTAAGCAAAAAATTTTCATTGTAATTCGTGAATATTACTAAAATTTGAAAAAAAAAAATCTTTGACATTACCTCAGATCCTTCTTCTTTAACTAATGTATCGGAAATTGATGAAGCTTTTTTCGTCCTGAAATTAGAAAAAAAAAAAAAAAAAGAAGAAAGTTGAATGAAAATATTCGAGAAAAATGTAAAAGTGATTTTTTTATTATAAAATAAGGCAAATTTAAATTGATGTTAGTTTTTCATCAAATTTTTAATTTCATACAAGAGCGCATAATTACATTTGCGCTAACTTACTTACATGCTTGACTTTGATGCTAATGGCGCTTTTATTGTTGGCGCATTTGTGCTGGATGATTTTAGCATATTGGAAGATATGGGAATAACAATGCTTTTTGCTGTAATTTAAGAAAAATATAGTGATAAAATAATTGAATTTCATTACATTCCATCTAGCGTAATTGACGTTCGTTATAAATTTTTCATTAAAATTACGTAACGTAAAGAAATGAAACGAATTTCGTTAAAATAAAAGTATTGAAAAAAAATACAGGAAATTATTACCTTGCATTTGTTGTTCCAATTCTGACTGATCTGCAAACGTTGACTTTTCAAACCCTGAAATTTATTTTTTTAATTTAAGAGAAAAAAGGAAAAGAAAGTTTTCGTTTTCACTTTTTTTTTTTTTTTTTTGTTTGAAATAAAATTTTGGAAAATTTAAATTTCTTACATTTTGATGGTGTTCGTACAGAGGAACTTTTAGTATCATCCGATTCTTGTGTTACAGATATTAATGATGGTACCCTAGAGAATGATTAATTTATTCATTTTCATTAAAATGGTTTAAATAATTTTTAAATCTGTATTGCACTAACGTACGTTTGAAGCAAGTACCACACTTTTCAGACGTACATTGGTTATATTATAGATTTAAACGTAAATGTATGAATATAGTGCAGCTTTTTTTTTTTTTTTAAATTTTTTGAATTAAAAATTAAATATGAAATAATAGCAAAAGTTTCCTTCCTTCTTTTTTTTTGTAGAAATGAAAATAAACAAACCGTTTTGCTCGAATTCGTCTAGTAGGGGAGGCATTAAGTGATTTTCTTTGTTCTAAAATTAAAAAGAAAAAAAAAATTGATAATCTAAATAGGTAAACAGGATAATGATGAAATCACTCGCTCAATTCAAATTTCGAAAATATTTCACTTTCAAAAAAAAATAATTAATATAAATTTAAAGCAAATCCGAAGTTCAAATTTTCGGATTCTAAATAACGAATTTTATAACAAAATAATAAATTCTCATTCTTTCTTCAGTTAGCACTGATATTAAACTAAAGTTAATTTTAAATGAAATTAATCGATATTATATTTTGGAAGAAGAATTACTAAAGTAATTATTTCAGAAGATTAATTACTAAAGAGTATATTAAATGCATATTTCATAAATATCTCAAACATATCATATCATATCATATCATAGAAATACTTTCAAGTGCTAAATTATTTTGCTTAATTCAAATTAATTCTCATTGTAACGGAAAAATATTAGTAGAAAAATTAGTAATTTCAAGGATTTAAAAAAAAAAAAACAAATTGTTCTCTTTTTTTTTTTCATACTAGATTTTGTTGATCGTTGAGTTTGTAATGGAAATTTGCCAAAACGTGATTGCATTTCTTTTGACGTTTTCTTAGATGTTACGTGTACTTTTTTATCAGTATCTGAGGATGTTTCCTGCAATATTATTTAGTAAAAATTTTGTAATATCAAAATAATATGATTATATTCTAAACGTATCTTTAATTTACGTCAAATGTTTAATCAATGTTATTTCATATTTTTACTTCAATTTACTTAGTTTTTTTTTTTTTTGACTTTTTTTCGATGATTTTTTCTTCTTTTGTGACAATAATATTTTATTATCTTTTTTCATATTCATTTTCTTTTTTTTGTCGTTTTTGATCATTTTTGCTTTCAATTTCCCATTTTTTAGTTTAATTCTTATTCATTTTTATCTATCTGATTTTAAAATCAAAAGAGTTCAAAATCTATAATTCAAAATGTTTTATATGTTAATTTCTATTCAATTTAAATTTCAATTTCTCAAATAATAATTTATCGCTTCTAAAAAATTTTTTATCACTAAAAGTTTAGATAAAATTCTTTTCAATGATATATATATATATGCATTGTTATACTTTTGATAAAAGTAATAATAATAGAAATTGGTAAAATTTAAATGAAATTAAAATTATAAAGAAATGATAAGAAGTACTTTTGACATGACAGATGATTGTGTGATGACATTTTCACTACTGCGACTTTTTGATGAATGTTTAGCTGTAGCTGATATGATGCTAGGTGTTGGAGGTAATAGTCCAAATTTTCGTTTTGGTGACAATGCATGGTGACATTTGTTGGAAACAATAGAAAAATTTTTCCTTTCTTGTTCTAACGATGCCGAACGTAACTTTAAATTCTTTGTTTCATTTTCAATTAAGGAAGAAGTAGTATGTGCCTGTTGCACAGTTGAAAATATTTTCCGTAATGGAATTTTTGCTGAATCAGGAAATTTTCCGGTAGTTCTAATGAGACGTTGTTGTTTATCTTCTTTTGAGCTTCTGCTAAGATTTAGTGATTCTTGTGATAATTCACATGCTGTTAATGCTTGTTCATCAGTTTCAGGAAAATGTGAACTTTTTGTTATTGCTATCGGATCCGGAATGTTATGAGCAGTTAGAATACTGGATGATTTTTTTTTATCATTTTCATCGGTGATGCCGAAAATTTGACTATGAGTTATGGGATGATAAGTTGATGGTACTTTTTGCGCAATTCTCGAAATATTTCTGAAAAAATTCCTTCGAAAATTCCGTCATCACTAGTTACAGTAAATATATTTTAATATAATTTCGAAGCTAATATAATTATTGAATTATAATTATCATCGAATAAATTATAAACTTCTAAAACAAACTACAATTTACTAAAATGTATTATTCAGAATAGCAAAATAACAATTTTAGAATTCATATCGTAAGAAATTATTCTTTTAGAATTTCATCTGATAAAATTTTTGCACAATAATCATTAAATTAGAATTCAAAATGTGAAAAAAAAAATCGAAATATGTAAAAAAATTTTAATTCAATTCAATTAATATCTAAATATTTTTGTTTAAAATAAAAAAAAAGATAGAAACTTTACGTACTTTTCTTCATCCAACAAAGAATTGTCCTTACTTCTGCAAGTGGAACTGGAAGATGAAGTCAATCCTATAAAAAAAATGAATGAGTTTAAATTTTCGTAAAAATTTTTTAATTATAAATTTAATACATTTTTCAAACAAAAATAATTCAATGAATATAAGACATTTCATTTATATCATCTATAATTAAATAAATAAGACAATTTTTCAATGTTAAATATTACATTCTGTTTATTTTTCTACGATTATGTTAATATGATATAATTCATAATTATGATATTATTATATATATGAATTTTTTTTGCAATAATAAATATGAAATAAAAATAATAATAATAGTAATAATAAGTAATAATAATAATAATAATAATAATAATAATAATAATATAACCTTCCGGAAATATTGCAATAGATATATTACACACTATCAGGAAGATATTTTCATAATAAATACGAAATAAAAATAATAATAACAGTAATAATAATGATGATGATGATAATAATAATAATAACAATAATAATAATAACAATAATAACAATAATAATAATAATAATAATAATAACAATAACAATAATAATAATATAACCTTCCGGAAATATTGCAATAGATATATTACCCTCCTCAGAACTATCAGGAAGATATTTTTGTATTTTATTTTGTCTAGAAAAAAAATGACAATGTGAAAGAAAGGATAAATCGGTGATGGATTGAAATGAGGTAGGAGGACAAACGAGCTGTCTTTATTGTTGGACTGAAAAAGCGATGATAAATTTTTGAATTTGAATCGATTGCTTCATTTGATGATAGCTTCTTCATCTTCTTTAGAAACAAAACGGATTCTTTTGATCGTTTCCATTCATTTTCTTCCACTGATTGAGCTGTTAATAAATTTATCATTCATCACAATTTCTTTTTTTGATTTACTTGCTAACCAAAAAAAAAGAGAGAAAGAGAAATGATTCAAACAATTAATTTTCATTTGATAAAAAAAAAAAAGTTTAATGAAATTTTTAACCATAAACTAAATTTTATCTAACATTCAAATTATCATTTCGCTTAATGCTATTACAATTCTTCTATTTTTGAAATTTGAAATTTTGAATAATCGTAGAAATATTCACCATTACTTCTCATTATTTTTACACTATTGCATTAATTAATTAATTAATTAGTTAATTAATTAAATATTTATCGAATGAAACTTTAACAATTAACAATACTCACTTTGTTCCGGAATTTTTGTACGTTCCTCGCTAGTTGATTGTCCGGTACGTAGCGAATCAGAATGAGCATCTGAATAATAAACGTTTTTTTTCTTTTTCTGTAACAAAATCCGGAATAACCAAGATCTGTATTCGTTGTGTATTAATACAATGAATTTAGAAATTTTTTTTTTTTTTAAATTGAAAAAAAAAAAAAAATTAAAAAGTCTAACGTAAAGCATAATCATTAGTTCCAAGATTTTCTGGTTTTAAAGTGCTACGTAACGAACGAGAAGTGTGTAATTCAGCATTCAGGAAAGCTTCAGTATGTGATTTACCAACTGAAATTAATTCCTTTATAGTAATATTTTCTTTTTTCAATTAATTATTTACTTTTAATTAATTAATTAATTACTAAATTTATAAAGAGAAGATTAAAATATTGTTATCAAAAAGTATCAAATATTTTTAGATTGTATTTACATAACTTTTTGTCTCATTTTAAATGCTAAAATTGTTTATAAATTCGAAATTTACCATAATTAAATTATTAAATTAAGAACTTTTTGAGAAAATTTATCATAATTAGATTATTAAATTAAAAAGTGTGAAAAAATTGAGAATTTATTTTTTAGTAAAAAAGCCATTAAATAATTGATTAATTTATTTGTACTCTTTTTTTTCACATATAAATTAAATTTTAGCAAACAGTAAGACAAGTAAGTAAACCTTTCGACTTACGATGCTTTGTACTCTTTGCAATTTTATTGGCTTTAGACCTGTTAAATTTTTAATTTAAAATTTTCAATTAATTATTTTATTTCTGATAATTTCTAAAATCTAATATATACATCTAACATTTTCATTTCTTTCCTTCATCAAATGAAATGAATTGTCACCGTAAGTAATCCTACTGAATATTTTAGACAATAATTTAATAGATTTAAATTGCTTAATATAGCTTTTTGTTTAATTTAAAAACTAGATTTGTTTAATTCATTTTATCTGCTATTTAATTTAAACTTTTTATTTTTAGATTAAATAAAACTTTTATTACTTCTTCAAAGTAATAAAATTTAGAAATTTTATTACTTTGAAGAAGCCAATAAGAGAGATGAAATCATTTAGAAATTAAATTATACCCATTGATCAATGCTGAATGTCGAATAACCTGAAATTTGTCAAACGTTTTGACGATACCACGATCTGAAAAGAAATATTCATATTTCACTTAATTAATGAATCATTTCTTTCTTCTGTTTTTTTAGTAATAAGAAATAAATATTACTTCCTAATTATAACTAAGATATAATTAGGGTTAAATTATTTTTATTTTTATTTTTTGTTAATTTTATTTTATCAAGAACAATCTAATGAGATGATTATTTAATGATGTCACATTTTAAATGGTTAATGTTTCAGAGGTACAATCTATTACTGATCAACCATTCTAATTGATTCGATCGATTGATCTTTGAACTATTCGAATTGCTTATTTCTTAGCAATTTTTTTTTGTCCTTTTGAATAAGAATTGTCAAAGAGAAAAAAAAAAAAAATACCTTCATTAATTATCTCAGAGGAACCAATTGCTGTTCGTAAATTTCTATCTTTTTTGTCTCTTTGATCTCTTTTATCAATCGATTCAATCGGATGACAGAATACCTGTTCAGCTGAACTACTACTTAATCTTGTAAAATCTGTTCTAATAGGTGGCTCTTGTAAAACAAGCATTTTTGGCTTTCCAATATTTGATGCTCTGAAAAAATTTACCTGTAATTATTGATAAATTGCTAAAATAGAATTTTTTTTATCAGTCTAATTGGTGCTATTTTTTCAAATTTGATAAAATGAGAATGGAGTTTAGTTTAAAGTAAAGTTTAACATTAGTAAAATTTTAACTTACAAAATATGAAAGATTATATTTAGTGCTGCTATAATTGTACAAATGATAAAAGATATAAATGAACACTGATGATATCATTTTCATTTCATAATTATCAGTATTAGTTAAATTAAACTACAACGCTTTACTTTTTTCAGATAATTTATAAATTTTTTATTTTTTCATTTAAACTATTAAAGTTTTTCCTTTTTTTTTTTTTTTTGTTACATTAATGATTTTAAAAGATTTAAACTATGAAAGACTAACAAAGATTCAGTAATACTACTTGGAGTAGAAATAGTTTTATCGGTGACATAATTTCGTTCTTCGTTTAATGAAAAATTATGAAACTATAAAGTACATTAATTAATTGATTACAATGATAATTTTAATTTTTCTATTAATAATTCTAATCAAACAAAAATTTAGAATTGTTTGTCAATTTTTAATAATTCTAATCAATCAAAATTTGAAGATAATTCTATGAAATGATTCTTATCTTGTTGTTGTAGTGTGATAAATGATTAATTATCAGTATGAAATTATCAACTACAAATTAAATAGTTTTCATAAAATGAAGGAAAAAGAAAACACTAAAATATCATATTTCTTTTATCAATGATAATTCTATTATGTTTTAAATTTTATAGTTTAATAAACCTAATAATTGTGATAAAATATATTTTAATTTAATAAGTAATAATGGTGATAAAATATTGTTTAATAATCGTGATAAAATATAATTAGTAGTGATGATAATCATATTTGATAATTGATAAGACAATTTCATATAATTTATACCTGTTTTTTAAAGGAAGGTTTAATTTCAATTAGACGTTTGATAAGCATCACATTATAGCCTATAAGAATATCTTCTTGATATTTAATTGGTATTTGCTCTTTCTTATTTTTTGGTAACACTGATACCTTTCGAAGAAATGGTACAACCGTCTGAAAAAAAAAAAGAAAATTTCATTATAATTATTAATAAATAAATTAAAACATAGTTGTACGATGGAAAGTACGAAGGTAAAATTAATTTTAATGATGAAATTTCAATTTAAATTTAAATTATAACTGAGTTAATGATAAATCCATAAATGAAACTAATCAACAAATAAGCATAATATAAATTTTGATATATCTCAGGTATAAATAAATCACTGATAAAATCACTGATCATTGATGAATCACTGATAAAGTTTAGGATAATGCAAAATAAACTAATAAAGATTAAAGAGTTTGTGATTAAAGATTAATGATTTTTTATTTCATGATTAAAGAGTTTATTTAATAAAGCGTTCGAAATTTTAATTTGTAATAACTTTAGGTACGTTCCTTATATTTCAGTAATAAACTTTATCATTTAATTATTTTAATTTACTACTTTGATAAGAAAGTATTATTATATTGTTGATTGGAAATGTTTAATTTCAAAAATTCTACGAATGAAATATTTAAATAAATTCATTTTTAACTGAATATTTTTCCTCTCTCTCTTTTTTTTGCATAAAATTTTAAAATAATTTAAAAAAAATGATAATTAACAAAAAAAAAAACATACAGTTTCAGGTTTTGCTGTACTTCTATCAGCACGAAGCTCAATTTCTTCATATATTTTATAACTACCGCTAGGATCATATACTGTATTCTGGAATGCTGTAATTACCAATGATCCAATTAAATTAAAAACAGGTATTTTAAAAACGGTAGCTTCCGATTTTGATTTTCGAATTGGTTTAATTTCATCTGAAACAAAACATTTCATTTCATTTTCATTAAAATTTACAACAAATATACTTGTTAAATTGATAAATGTTTGAGAATTATCTGGATATAGTAACTAACTATATTTTTTAATTTACTACTTTTTTTATTTTTTTTTTTTTAATTTACATTTTAATTTACTAACTATTAGACGCTAAATCGGAAATATTGCAAAATTATTATATAATTATATAATTCTATTCAATTAGCAATTAAACAAAAATGAAAATTTCATTTCTTTTTTTCTTTTTTTTACAATAAGTAATTGATAAAGATAAGTGATAAGATAAGAAATGAAGAAAAAAACAAACGATTTTCCTCGATCATTTCAGCACCACCAAATTTTACCACTTCTTTGGTATTCGCAACAGGTTGTAATTTAATTTTTGATCGATCAATTTCCATTTTTCGATCAATTCTTACATAATCACTACCAACACGAACAGCTTGTACCGTTATTGGAGTATTTTTTGTAGTCTAAAAAATATTTTAAAAAATTTACAAGAATTTGTTGTGATAAATTAAAAAGTAATATAAATTAGAAATAAATGACAAAATATTTTACAGTTTTTTGATATATTTCATTTATCTTTTTTAAAATTAGCAAAAATGATTGCAAATATTAATTTTTAAATAATTTCCGATTATAATTAAATAATTTCCGATTATATATATCCATAGAAGTATATTGGAAAAAAATGGTTTTTTATGAATTGCTAATAATTTAAATTGTCATCAAGGTTAATTATAATTACAAATAATTTAATTACATGCAATTTTATTATTAGATTCAATATTTAATTAACGATATCTGAAGAAATGTTTATATGTTAATGGTGTAATATTTACCGTTGGAAGAGATTTTAGAATTTTAGGTTTTATATTAATTAATTCTTTGCTTGGATATTTTACACCTGAACCATATAATTCTAATATTTCATCAATAAATAATTTGTCCATTAATCGTCCATCAATTTTTTGTATTGTTTGAACTCTTACTGGACCTAAAATTTATTGTAATTTAATTTGAAACACAGCTATTCCCTTTAATTTAAAATATTTAATTAAGCTTAGAATGTTTGAAAATGAAAAATGAAAAGTTGAAAAGATAAACAGAAAAAAAAAGAAACGATCAGAAATCATCGTTTCAAATTTTTATAAGCAATTGCTATAAACAAAATTGATGAGTATTTTTATGAAAAACTTTTGAAAACAAAAAAAAAAAAAAAAAGATATTAGTTAAAATTAATTTTATTTAATCAAAATAATAATTACCAATGATAAACACATGTGGTGCAGCAATAGATGATGAACTTGTTTGTGGTTCGATATTTTGTGCATTCTAAAAAATAATTTTATTTTATCATTATTATCATGCTTATCATGCATTATCAATTATCATGCTTATCATAATCTTTTTTTTTTTGTAATCATATAATCATGTTGAATAAATAAAAGTTAAACTTTTAGATTTATTAAATTCTATGATATATTTGATAATAATTTCATCTATTAATTATTACTAATTTATATTAATTATTATTAAAAAATATATTAATTATTGTTAATTAAAAATGATTAAGTGAAATTTTTATACTTTTAGGCCTTGCATTGAATGCCGCATAAATTGTTGATTTGTTTGTATTAATGAATCTCAAAAAGTTTAAAAATTTTTGAGATATTATATGAATGAAAATAGATAATGGAATTTTAGATACAAATGATATCATTGATATCGATAATATTATATAGTAAAAATTAAGAGAAATTTCAAATCAATTTTTTTTTTTTTTTTTTAAGAAAAATGATTCAGACAGCTCTTTAAAAAATAGCAAAAAAAAAAAAAAAAGAACAAAAGAAAGACATTTGAAATGTTAAATTGAAAAAGTTGAATTGTTGAAAGAAAATTTTTAGACAATTTCTCACCAGCACTAAAACCACGAATGATAGAAGCTGTCTTTCTTTGAATTTTTTGCGCAATTGGCGTAATTGACTCAACACTGACTCTGAATGAAGAAAAGAAAAAGAAACTTAAGAAAGACATTTTACTAACTTCTTTTGCTCAAAAAAAAAAAAAAAAAAAAGAAAATTCACAAATTATATTTTAAAATTTAACAATGAAATTGCAAATTGCAATTCTTAGCTAACAAATTACAAAGAGAATTTTAGGAATGCTAAAAATTTTTAAAGTTACAAAAATTGCTCCATTATTTAACACAAAAAAAAAAAAAACCTAGAAAATGTTAACATTTATGATATGAATGATTTATTGAACTTTTAATTTAACAATTTAAATCATTTAAATTATTGATAATTTAGCTAATTTATCACTCTTTCAAAATTTAATTTGTTTCTTTTTGCATAAATTTGATTATATATACACTTTTTTTTAGATAAATTTCTGCTTATCATCATTCAAAATAACAAAAATATTATTTATATTTTGTATAATAAATCATTTTTAAACAAAAAAAAAAAAAAATTTAAATATACCTTCGAGCAGTATCATTTGGATATTTAAAAATTGTTAAATTACGTGGATTGTTCATTAATAATCTTAACATTCCTTCTATATTATCCATTGAATCACCAACCTAAATACTTTTTTATTCTTTTTTTTTTTTTTTAATTGTAACATTTTAAAAGTTAAACTTTTAGATTTATTAAATTCTATGATATATTTGATAATAATTTCATCTATTATATATTTAGTTAATTTTAGTTAATATTTAGTCAATATTAATTTTAAAATGAAAAGAAAACAACTTTTGATTTAAATACTTTGATTTAAATTTAAATACTAAAAGGATGAAATTATTCTTTCATCCATTTATTAGGATTATTTGCGAACAAATTTTTTTATTATTAATGAAAGATTATTTCAAACATTTCAAATGAACAGAAGAAAAAAAATCATTCATATAGAAATATATAAATTTTAATTTATTCATTTCCTTTTTTTATTTCGTTTTCATTCTAAAATTTCACGAGATATTTTAAAATAATTGCGCGAAATTCAATTGTATGTAATAGATGATAAGAAAATTGTGTGGGTAATAATTAACAATTCTTCCACTTATCATTTATGATTAAGATAAAAAAAAGATAAGAGTAATCATAAGAGCTTTTTTTTTTTTTTGAATTAATTATAAATTTCATAGCATAATTAAAAAAAACAAAATTCATACTATAAAAATAAAAGAGGAAAAGAAATAAGCATAAAAATTTTATATCGTTCACAAATTGCTATCAATAATAAACTAAGATTATTGGGTTTTTTTTTTTGCACAAGAAAATTATGCTTTTTCTTTTTCTCTTTAATACTTTTAAATGATTATTTGCAATTATTCAAAAAATTACTTTTTAAATTTTTTGGTAAAAATTTAAAAGAAATACTGAATGAATGCAACATTTTGTTCCGTGCATTTTTCTCATCATCATCATCAATAAATGATAGATAATACAACAATAACAACGAAATGGACGATGATGATGATGATAATGATGATAATGATAATGATAAATGATAATAATAGTAATTAATGATAATGATAGTGCAAAAATATTAAGTAGTAACATCTTACAAGATAATCAGATGCAGTAAATGTATCGATTGCGGTAACAATTTGAGAAGAAAATTGACTAAGATCATCTTCTTTCATCGAATATCTCTTCGCATTCATATATTTTTTGAAATTTTTTGGAAAATTTACTTTATTAATCCAATTACTGCAAAAAAAAAAAGAAAAAAAGGAAAAAATAAGTATAATAATTGAGATATTATTATATATTCCGTGGTAGAATTACATTGATAGCATTTTAGTTTAATTTTGGGAAAAAAAAAAAAACAAAATAAACAATTGCAATTTTAAACTGCTTTTTATCCTTTTTTTTTTTTTTTTTGTTTCTATACATTATAGTTGGTTTAATTTGTAATTTATCATATTTATGCTTCGTTTATATTGATCACTGATAAACTTTGATTTGTTTAAATATAATGTTTGGGTGTTTTTTTTTTTTTTTTTTTTTTGTTCCGTTTATACCCTAAAATATTGGAAGTGATGAAATGTTTACTACTTCAACAATATCATATTTCTTTGCAATATTTGAGTAATTTATTTATTAAAGCTTAATAATGCTTATTAAGCTTAAATTAATGCATCTTCTTTCTTTTTTTTTCTTAATTCATATACTATTTCATGTAAGTATAATTACACTCATAAAAAATATTTCCAGTGTTTTTGTTTTCATTTTATATTTCAATAGCTGAAAGAAAAAAAAAAAAAAAAGCACTCACAATCGACCGTTTCAGTGAAAACCAACAGTAATGTACACAAACAATGATAGACAATGAATGCTACAAAAATAAAGCATTGCTTAACATTTATCGAAATCAAATACAACAAATGCGCATACATTAAATGAACAAAAAAAAAAAAAAAAAAAAATTTTTGATCATTGAATCCAAAAGCAAATCATCATATTTCAATAAAAAAATTAAGCAAAAACTATTAAAACTATATTTGTGCATTTCATATTATGTCACAATATGATGATGGTCTAGTAATAGTGTACACGTACGTACAGAGATAGTAATATTCTCGTTTAAATTAATAACATAACACACTCATATCCAGAAATATTTCACATCAAGTTAAAATCACTTTTTTTTTCTTCTTTTTTATCTGCAATAAGTATTCATCGATATTAGATTGAAAGTGATTATGGGTTAAATTTGACATTCCGTTTAACGATTACTCTAAAGAGGATGGATGGATGATGATGACCCGAGGTCAAATTAATCCAAGCATTTGATGAATGCAATAAAGGATGAAATTGAAATTTCCCGCGCATCTTCTTCTCACATATATATGACATGCACATATATCAGCAGCTTATAATTGATGCAATTTTCAATGATGATTCTATGATCAAACATACAAATTTTTGCATTCAGAGAATTTATAGCTGTTGCTAATAACCAGCTTATAAAGTGCTTAATTTCAGATGAGATAGTATTCATCAAAAAAAATTTCAAGAAAACACTTTTACTGGACATTTCTTCACAGAGTGTTAAAACGTATCAACTGATACAAAGAACATGAAAAAAAAAAAAAAAAAATGAATTAAAACTTTCCGTTAAACTGTGATAGTAACAGCACAAAAAACCGGCATACAGACTTGCAATGCGTACACATTCACACGTCACACGCATCATCTTCTACAATAGCGTGCTACATTGTGTCGATTGCGGATACTTTTGTTGCAGAGTTTTGCCTATCAATTCTTCTAATTTTCTTTTATTTAATTGAAGCATATCGTACAGAGTTAAAGTGATCAAATCCTAATGGACAGAGGAAAAATCTATAAAAGAAAAGGCGGGGGATAAGGAAGGGATGAGAAAAAATATATCTGGATAAAAACGTCCGTACGCACACATCCACACACATTGCGAGACACAACAAAACAAATCAAATTATGCACACGAGTTTTGCGCGATTCGCCTGAGATCACAAAAAAAAAAGGATGAAAGTGCCATATAGAAACTGGACCAAAATTGATCAAAAAATATTGGTACGGTTAATTACATGACTTTCCACAATTATAACGTCAACATGGAAAGATGAACAAATTACACCGAAACTGCTTAGATGACAAGTTTCGTTGCTGTTGTTATCGCCACTGTTGATGCTTCATATAGCCTATTGCTTGTTTTTGTATGCAGCTATCTCCCTTTCGTACCTTTTCTTGTCTTCTTCCGCTCGTTTCTCCCATTGCTGAAATTCATGTTTCTTTTGTAAATGACATAGTTTTCCATCTGATTAAGAAATACTAATATTCAAAACTGGATAACATACCAACCTTTTCACTCATTACCCATGATGAACGAATTGAATAATTCAAAAGAAAATGCGTGTAAAACTTTATTATCCGGAACTCATCAAAGCACGAATTCGTTGCACATTTTCGATAACAGTGGAAATGCTGACAAAAAATGATGGCAAAAACCGTTCATTTGAAGACTTGGATACTAATACAAATTGAACTAATATTCGCATCAAACGACATGCTGGCGCTATCTCAGATCTAATTTGTGCTGCAGCAAAAGCAAGGAATGCATCAAAACTAGAGATTGAAATGCATTTATCGCAGACTCATCTAAACCAAACTATTTGCTAGACAATAAAAATGTAACAACACAAATGCATCACATCCCTCTCGAATCAAACTTGCTTTTACTTACCAAATATTCTTGATTCAAATGACATTCCACAAGTCTCCGAACAACACCTTCATCACATTTTCTTATTTTTGTTACCAAAAATGAAAAACTAACTGATTTATCTGTCATCGCTGCCCACTCGATACCCGCAGCTTTAGCAACATCACCAACACTCATACCAGGCTTCTTGATACGATCACGATTCTCGTTCATCCAAATAAAGAAAGCCGACATTGCACGTTTTGGAGCATTTGGATCTTTCATCTTTTTAACTGCTTTTGGTTTCTTCCCATCAACAGTTGCTTTGCCCATATCTTCTACTTCTTCAAACTATTACAGTTGCAATCAATAACGAACACCAGTTAAAACTGCAAAAAATTATATTTACATTAACAATGCGAACAATAACAATGAACGAAACACCGCCGATGAGAAAACAGATTGTCAGGCATTGATCCATAACAACGAAGATAACGACAGATCAACTAATTTCTTCGAATCACAATTATCGCCTACTTAAAAGTTCACATCTCTCCTCCCCAACCTTTCTATTAATTGTTCAATGTGATGATTGAGCACAATGAAATATTATAACATACATGGCCAAGTTATAACACATATGAACAATATAAAAACAATCGATGCATGCAGAGGTACAACACATACGAGATTGTGACGTGTTTCTCTTTTATTGCCCATGCAAGTACGTATTACACCTCGGAAAACAAACAAAGCTAACCAAACGAAAAACGTTTTGAAAGACATGGTACAGGATGATGCGTAACTGAAATACATATGAGCACTTGACAGTATATTGTGACATAGTTCTCAAATTCGACCGTCAAAACGGTAAAGTTTAGTTCATGCAAGAGATTCTCACAATGTCAACCATTTCTTTAATTCATCTTTCCCTCGATTTGTCGCAATCGAATAGTCACGATCTGACCCAAAAATCACTTTTAACTAAAATAACAATGGTAACATGTAAAATTATCCAGGGAAAAAAAAAACAGAAAAAACCACATAAAAACTAAATAGAGGAAAATAAAAGACTAAAAAGACAAAAATGGGAATGAAATAGTAATAGAAGTAATAACAGCTCTATTTGTATTAGTAGTAGTAGTAACATGAATATTGGTAAACTGCCTAGAATTAAATTAAAATGAAATGAAATAGAATAGAATAGAATGGAATGGAACGGAATGGAATGGCATGGCATGGCATAACTCGCCACCACCACAATGCCATCATCCAATCGCACATAGCACACAGCTCATCTACTCGTCCATTCCCTCAGCCCTCTCTCGAGTCACTCCATCCTCGTCCCCTGCCCTGCCCTGCCCTTCCCTTACGCTCGAAGACTACCCGACAATCCCAACAGCAATAGCAGTAGTAGCGGGCGGGTAACAGCAATAGCAGTAGCAATAGCAGCAGCGTCACTAACACATATCTTCCTTCAAAAAGGAAAGCAAAAATCGTTCGTACCTTCTCCTTTGCCCGCTCCCAGTATCGCTTACCCGCCCGCTCTGCCTTCTTCTCCCGCTCCTGCTCATTTCTCAGTAACCATCTGTCTCTCTGTGTCCGCCCGTCTCTTTCACAGAGAGTACTTCACCAATAGGTACTAACTACTGACAGCACAGCACAGCACACTACGGCTCCTTCACTTATTACCCTCTGTTGCCACACACACACACACACATACACATATATGCCGAAGGTACAGATAGATTTACATCAGTCCAAGAGATAAACTGGTGTACAGACAGACGGACAGACCGGACGTACACACCCATACACACTACATAAATTTTTAGTCCGCAGTGAATTTCGCTAGCTTTAAGAGTTGACAGACGGACAAGTCGACACACACACGTTTCATTGTACTCCGTCGCAGATCCATATTTTCACTGATTTCAAAGGAATTGTAGACAGACGGGCACACACACACACATACACATACACACACATGTAAAATCTTTGCTGATATATGTACTCCACATACACAACATACATATATGTATATATAGGCACACATACGTAGATGCACGTGACCTTATATGACCACAGACACCCAAATACACATTCAACTGCAAAGCATATGGAAAAACAGCACACACACACACACATATATACATACACAGACACACACATGCACGGACACTTTACATGCACAGACACTTTATATAGATACACACACTTCACATACACACATGCACGGACACTTTACATACATCCTTAGCAAGATACATACAATGTGCCACATACAAGGACACGGGAGAGGGACACGTGAAGAAGTGAACAAGGGCGAAAGGATTGGGGGAATAACGGAGAGAGAGAGAGATGGGCGGGGGCGGGAGAGGTCGGAGAGTTTTGGCGCCAAACAGCTGATTTATGGTAATGAGGGACCATCCATAGAGAATATTCTAGAATGACTGCATTGATGTCATATGAGAAAGGAAATAGGACGGTCCCTCGCCCCGCTTGTCATCATAAATCATTGGAACATAAATGGTGACAAGTAGAGAGAGAGAGAGAGAGAGAGGGAGAGAGAGAATTTTGTGAAATCCATGAATGAAAAGGTTTATATGAATAGTAGTAATGAATATGTGAAATTCATTGAAAGTTTACCTTAATAACATTTCAAAATTCACATACAATAATTTATACACCAATTGCATACATAAATGCACGAATGAAAAAGATAACATTGCGCTAAAGTTGTCACTATTGTATTTTTCATAATAAATACTATCCAAATTATATTTGCTCATTTGTTTCAGTTAATTTCAAAATGGTTCAAAATGGTTATTTTATGCGCATTTGATAAGCCTACTACTGGTAATAATGCGCATAATGCGCAATATGTATGTATACAGAATTGAAAAAAATGGCAGGAACGAGAAGCGAAATAGGAATGCACCGTTATTTTTCATGCTTTTTATTTGCTACAATTTTATTGGATGTGTAAATTGATGGAGCCAATATTGAGCGCAAATGTTATCAATGATATATTGTACTGATATTGTTCTTTACATCTATATCATTTTTCATTAAAGAAATTGCAAGAATGGACGATTAACTAACTTATAGTAGGCATTTGTTTATTTGGGATCTAGCCGTGTAATCTCATTTATAAATATTAAGGTGTTACAATTAAATCTGCTAAAATATCACTTATTATGAAGAGATTGAACAGTAGACTTGTATTAAATTGTGATTAAATGAAGTCTGCAAAATAAAGCGATGTTTTAACTACGCAAGGATGAAATGATAATCATATTTAATTTCAACTGCTCCTAAATTCGTAATTTATAGAATATACATCTCATTTTCATCTTCTTTTTCTTTTTCTTTTGAGCACATTTTGTTTAGGAATATACGAAAAGTATTGTTACTGTTAATTGTGTGAAACTTCTCTATGTTTCATTTTTTTCAGCAGTATAAGTGAAAACGGATTTGCAAAACGCAATATATGCAAATAATCGGTTCGGTAACGAGCAATGCAATGAAAGTTTTCTACCGAACAGAGAAGTTATTGTTGGAGAAGAGATGGATGATGAAGACGAGTCAATAATTGGTAAAATTTATATGAAGTATAAGCGACAATCCTGGTTGCGAACGATACTTTTCATCGCTCTTATTATTGTTACACCTCTCGGCTATTTTATTGCTGAGAAATCTTTCAATTACGCTACGAATTATGGTTTGTTATTGAGTTCTAATTTGTTTTGTTTTTTTTTTTTAAATTCGCTCTTTCTTTTAAAGTTTTTAAAGTCGTCCGTCTAAAAATTGTAGAATTGCTTCATTTACTTGAGACTACAAAGTATCTTGCTGCAAAGTACAAAGTACCTCCGATTACGGTTAAGGGGGTAGTTAAAAAGAAGAAACTCTATAATGATTTTGAGTTACTGATACTGCTAGAACGGATAATTTCTGAAGTCGTCGATTTAAATGTTCTAGAATTGCTTAATAGAAAGCGATATTCTCCAATTTCTCCATTTATTTAGTCAGCTGTTAATATGCTTGAAACAGTCTTTCTGTTAAGTTTCATTCCCAAATGGAGCGTACGTCTCATATGCTCCAGCAAATTACTTTTATCTTCAGATGTACATTTTTTAGGTTACTACTCTTCAGCAAGTATCAGTTTTCCACGATACAGCCTAGATCAGATGCGTGAATTTGCGTTCAAAAATAGCATCGCCACCGATTATAAACCATCGTTTTATACTCGCTGGAATCTTTCGTTCAACAAAATTTTAGATGATCCCGATAATGGGTATTTCCATGTTTTTCTTCTTTCATCTTCATAAACATTTTGAATACGGTCAGAACAATGAAAATCCAATTACTAAGACTGTAAAGACTTCCTGACTGCTACTGTGCTACTTTCCATTAGAATCGAGTCTGCACAGATTTGTTGTTAGACTCACTGTTTGCTGTTCATTTTTCTTATTAATTGGGCATTAGCTGTGCTTCCATATTACTGATGATTTTTCAGATTTAATATGAGCGATAACGATGTAATTGTATTCTTGCACATTCAAAAAACAGCAGGCACAAGCTTTGAGCGGTTTCTTGTCAGACATCTAAATGTTTCAGCACCGTGCATTTGTCGTATGGGAAAGAAGAGATGCACTTGTATAGGCCCTGGTCTTAAGAAAAAGGTATTTCTTTTGTAGTGTTTTTGCATAAAAATCTTCACATTACTGCTATTCAATGTTTTTGATGATTTCTTCGATTTACATACATTTCATAATTTAAATACTTTCAAGATATGGTTATTTTCTCGTTATTCAACCGGTTGGGTTTGTGGATTGCATGCGGATTTCACCGAATTGTTCGTCTCTGGTTGTGTGGATAATGCATTGGATAAAAAAGAAGGTATATCGAAATGTAACTGCTTTGAAAACTTTTTTTAATATATTTTTTTCTTGTTTTCTTATAAACAGTAATTATTTTGCAGGTTTTCATCGAAAGAGGCGATATTTTTATACCTCATTTTTCCGTGAACCAATAGCACGGTTTATATCCGAATATCGTCATGTGGAACGAGGCGCTACATGGTTAGCAGCAAGGCACATATGTAATGGTCGACCACCAACACCCGAGCAATTACCAATGTGTTTTGACCCAGAGATTGGATGGGATGGTGTGACATTGGATGAATTTCTTGCCTGTCCATACAATCTTGCTTTTAATAGGTATGTTTGTTTGATATTTTTTTGCGTAAACATTAATACTAGTTGAAACAATAACGAAATAATGGATTACGTTTCATTTGGTAATAAATTTATTATTACACATAATCATAGGAGAAATAGCTTCTTTTCTCCATCTTCCAGAACTATCTGAAATTGCTGACATACTGCAGAGTCTGGTAGATACAAGTAAAACAGATCAAACAGTTCTCAACTGCCATATCAGCTGGGATCTGTTTTACTTCTTGATCCACAAATTCTTGCAGTTATAAACTTTTGATGTTAGCGAACGCAGAGGATTATAATTATTAGTATTTAATTGACGTGTAAGCATTCAATTTAGCATGAATTTCAAGATTAAAAATCAAAGTGAGGTGATGGGACAATATTGTTTACAATATACTATCTCTTACAGATAGCAAATAGACTGAATAGCAAACAGTGGATTGGGATATTTATAGCTTGCATTGCGAATGACATATTTATGTTTAATTTGTTACAGGCAAACCCGAATGCTAGCTGATCTGACACTGATCAATTGTTACGACACGCGATCAGCGGATGCAGCAACTAGGGATAAGATTATGTTGGAAAGTGCAAAAATCAATCTAAAAAATTTGGCATTTTTTGGTCTCAAAGAATATATGGCTGAAAGTCAATGGATGTTTGAACGTCTTTTCCACTTGAAGTATGTTTTGAACAAAAGCTAGTAAGGATACATATATGAAATTATGCGGAGGCTGGAAAGCCCATTATTCGTTTATAGATATAGATCTTTGCTATCCTGCACGTTCCTTTGGACTGAAAAGGCAAAAATTGTTATTTGCACAACGTAATAATGAAATTTGTTGGTAATACCACCTAGATATCAGCCTTAATTGAAAGATAAAAGCATAATTGTCTTGATTTCCATGTAATTATTACTGTCCATTTAGATTTACAAAGAATCTTGCTGAATGGACGAAAAGCAAATCGAACGATACTGAAATAACTCTACAACAAATGCAATTAATTAAGGATAGGAATAGATTGGATATCATGTTATATTCATACGCCAAAAAACTTTTTTTTAAAAGGTTTGTTTAACTGAATACGTATGTTTCGTATTTTTATTATGAATTTTTTTGTCTTTTTCATCTGAAGCATTACCTGAATTTTGCGAGCACTGTTGGTATGTTTCCTTTTTAGGCTAAAGCAGTTGCAGTCAAGCTCTGATGATTATTCAGTGTTTCCACACAGAATGGTCAATGGTAGTCGTACCGGTGATTTGGAAATAGGTGTGTGGTAAAGATTTTTTTACAAATTCGTTGAAATGATCCGTACTTATGGAAAGTGAAGGTCTGAAAACTTAACTTATTTGCTTAATTCGTTACATTGAATTCCTCAAAATTTAGTGTTAGTTTGAGTGATTGGCATTGTAATGCATGGACAGTAATATTTGCTCATTTTATTGTTATGGTCAGTGTGTCGTGCAATTGTGCATTAGAGATTTCAGTATTCATTTTCCTTAATAATCGTTAGGTCTAAGCTGTTTATTATCATTTATGTTTTAAAGCGTATGATTTGTCAATCTCTTTTACAATTGTAAAATTTTATTTACTTTTCAATCTATTCAAGATTTTCATTTAGTTAATTGAAGCAAAGGACAGTGAAGCGTTTGGGAGAAGTCTTCCTCATCATCGATGTAGAAGTTATGCAATTCATTTCGTTTTATGTAATAGGAAAATTAGTAGGAGCCTTAAACCATATCATTGTTGACCCAGGTATTTTCACAATTTGACTTAGTAATTAGCTTGATTTATTTATTTTTTTTATTTTTGTTATTTTAGTGTTTTATTGTTTGAAAGCTCGTTGTCTTTCCTGATACATCTGCCAGATAGGGTTGCTCATCCTTTAGTTTCTCTGATGCATTTGCCGAACCAGATTATTAATTCTTTGGTTTTTTATTAGGTGTTCGCTATATCATTTGCTAATAGTGAAGTAGTATGTCTTTTTATTACTCTTGCTTATCATAAAATTTGATTGCTATCTTTTCAACGAACCATATGTTTGAGACATTTTAATGAGATTATTTTTATTAAGGATACTTTCGGGTACTTTCGCACCTTCCTTCTGCTTTAATATTAGAAATCATTGGCTGTCGGATGAAATATTGAGTGGTGTTTAGGAGTTCATGGTGACAGTTTCTTTTTTCACTTTTCTGTATGTTGAGTAGGAAACTGGTATATCTTTAAGCTTTAATTTGTATTAAATTTATTTATATTTGACTGTATTTCAAAAGTTATTTCGCTCATTTTAATCTATGAAATTATGTACACACAAAAATTCTTCATTCCTAATTATTATATTCATATGTTTGTTGGTATCAAAGAAGAATAATATGTCATTAGTTTAATCGAAGATGCAGGTTCGATCACTGTTTTTATTATGCTTCTCGAATAATTGATCATCATTCATAATTTTATATATAACACATTTATGTACATTTTTTTGTGTTTCAAGTTCACAGAAAAATTAAAAAAATTACATATTATCAGTGATCTCCCTCAAGTTCATTGGGTTCAAAAGTACCGAAATACGAATCAACTTGGTCATGATTAGTAATACTTAGGAAAATTAACGATGAAACAAATTACTTTTGATATAATAAGTAGAAAATTATTAAAATTTCCAAGTGAATAATTAATTTTTGATCTTCTTTATGCTTTTTTTATATGAATATACAAATTTTGAAAGCAAGTCAGAAACGATTGAATTTTGAAAAAAAAAAAAAAATTTTCTCCAGGTAGTTACAAACAAGCACCAAACTGCCATATAGTTATGTTATATGCTTATGTGATTTTATTTACAACTTAAGCATACTGATTTTAATGATCATTGCTAGATTCTGTAATGTTTTATAGATTTGATAGGAATGCCAATTTTGATTTAAAAGTTACACTGAATAAAAGAAGTGATGAAATAATGAGCATTTGTTCGAGGTTTATTATATTACATGGCAATTCGTCGTTTTTTTTTTTTTTTTTTAATTAGTCAAAATTCTTTACAATAAAAATATGGAAACAGATATGTCTTTGCTAATAAATTTGTTTAATATATTTTAAGAAAAGTTCTGGAACGTGATGGAAATATGACTGACAATATTTGAGGGAAATTTATTTGTCTGTAAAAATTGATGATTACTCAACTGGCAATGCTCAGTTTACAAAGTGTTAGCAGTTTCGTAATAAATTATTGGAGTTAGATAGAGTTTCCTAATAGATTTAAATTTGAACCTTAATGAAAGGTTGCATATATAGTTATAACATTTGAATTTATTCATGAAATCATTTGAAAAGATATGATTTGAAAGGATGAACATAAATGTTGATATTTATCGAATAAAGAGGTTAATTATAATCTAAAGTATTAAATTGTCCAACTTTATTCGTTGTTGTTTATATTATTAGCCAATATCAAAAGAAGTAAAATATTAAATTTTATTTGAAATTAAAATAATCATTGTTTGAAATGCATTTTCATAATTTTATTTCTATTATTTCATCAATACATGAAAAGTTTGGAGTTCAAATTATGTGTTCATTTAACAGTTTAATACTTATTCAAATTTATAATTGCAATATAAAATTTGATTATTTCTTGCTCAAATTTTCTCAATATTACTATCATTGATAGTTATTGGAAATAGAAAATTCATTTTGTAAATTCTGAATTTTTCAACTTCATTGATTGCTTATATTATTAGCCAATATCAAAAGAAGTAAAATTATAAAATTTTATTTGAAATTAAAATAATCATTGTTTGAAATGCATTTTCATAACCTTATTTATATTTATTTCAATATCTTTATAAAAAAAAAAAATCCGATAAATATATTAATTACTCATCGTTTATAAATCATACTAGTATATCCAATATAATTGGCTATGAATTTCAAAAAATTCACAGTGTTCAACTGCAAATATAAAATGTTGATTAAACCAGTTAATTTTAGGTCAAATTTGCTCGTAATTCCAAATTAGCCAATAAAATGATAGTAGGATTTTTATTAATCATTTAAATTCTGATAAATTATACTTGAAATGTTGTCGTGTTCAAATTATTGCTAATTTTGTATCATATGAATTGTATGGAGTTTATTAAATTGTAAATTGTTAAACAATTTGATAATTATTTAAAAAATTAGAAAATGGTTAGTGAAATTAATTTAAATCATTTACAAAAGTTTTAAATAATATTTCAATCAAATTGTTTAAATTATATTTCTGTTTGATGAAAATCTAAAAAAATGATATGTATATATAATGGTATAATATGATTTGCATAGGATAGGTAAATTTTATTTTGTAACAACCGAAAATTAAAATTAACAAATTTTTGCATTTTCCTCTCAATGAAACTTTTAGCCTCATAAATTCTTATCAATTGCTTTCTTATCACAGATATGAGTTGAAAAGAACTGATAAAGAAATAATAGTGAAATAATATGTAATGCTTTCATTTATTTATTAAATTTAATTTTAGTGCAAGAAAATACTTCAGCAATATTAATATATCCGATTGTACTGTAAGAAAGATTGAAAAATAATTCGAAACTAATTTTACATTTCACATCAGTGAATTTTTTAATAGTAATAAAAAAAACAAGTGATGTAAAATTAATTTGTTTTTATATCAAAAATAACAATAATAATAAATAATAAATATTATCATTGTTTAATTATCACTATTATTATTATTATTATTATTATTATCACTATAGTATTAGTCATTTATAAGCTACCTTTTACGACTTTAATAGTTACATTTTAAAATCTTTTCTTTTTCTTAATATACTTTTACCCATATTTTTGTTCGCTCAATTTGTTCATCATCATCATCATCAAATTTTGAGTACCTTTACGAAATTGTTTGTCAACCTTTCAATGATTACCTTTTGCCCTAAGCGATGTTCTACTTTAAATTCCAGTCCTTTATTCTTTCCCTTTCTATAATTTAACAAAGCAAAATCAACTCATCACCATTTTCATTCATCAATTTAACATTCACATATTCAGTATTTCATTCTGAAATTCGGACATTTTCATTGCTGTCACAAATGCTTCGTAATATATTACTGTCAACCCTTAGGCATTTATTTTAGTTCATTGGTTCAAATTGTTACATTCTAAAATTATTATTTTTGTTCCATTTTCATTTTTCTCTTTTCTTTTGTTGCATTTATGAAAGATGAAATTCACTGAAATAATTATCAAAGTTACTTTTTTGGAATAATTACCACAAAATTACTTAATTACTTGTATTTCTCTTAATGAGTAACATTAAAAAAAAAAAAGTGATTGGAATGATTATGGCGGTAATAATAATAACAAATAATAATAATAATAGTAATAATAATAATAATTATTATGTAATAATAATGACGATGATAATGATGATGATGATGATGACTAAAATGAATATATATATATATATATATACCTTGTTCGTAAATTTGATAATTAAAATGAAAAGAGGGCAAATATCGGAAAAGAAGTTTCCCAAAATCTCGTCCTTTCCTGTATTCATCAAAAATTCATTTCCTTACGAAACTCATCGATTACATTTTCCATTTTTTATTAAATCTGGACGGTGCTCACCCTTCACATATATATATATAACATATACACATACACACAAACATACACACACATACAAACATACACATACTTGTATACATATAAATTGTCTGTCACCAAAAATGTCAACCTGTTGGATGAATATTCGGACGAAAACGATTATATTTTGGTTTATTTCATTAATTGAAATGGATTTTGCTTTTTATTTGTTCTCAGCGATGTATATTATTTATTATTTTTTAAATAATGTTTTAATTAATAAATTTTCATTTTCATTAAATGAATCCTAGAATAAAATCATTGATTGATAGATACTTTCAAATTTGTTCATTCTTTTTTTGTCTTAATTTCCAATCTTTTTTCTTTTTTTTAAATAATTTTTATTATTCTTATTCATTTAAATAAGTGTTCCAGTAAGAATAGATAGAAATTTGAAAGAAATAAAATAAAATAAAATAAAATATTGTAGTATTAGTATAAATTATTTGCTAGGAATGTATACAAATAGAAAAGAAAAATGCATGTTGATTTAAGATTAAAACTAATTTAAATATATAATTGAGAACTAATTTACTAAAATTAATTTGAATATGTAATTGAGAATTGTTACACAAATATTGACAAGATATTTTTCAAAATGTTTCATTGTTAAAGGACAAATTTTTGTCTCATTACATTTTGATAAATGTATATTTTGATTTTTTTTTTTTTTTGATTAATATTTAAAAATTTTTAAATGACAAAAAAAAAAATAGAGAAAAGAAGAAAGAAAGAAAGAAGGAAGAAAAAGTGAAATTATTCTACCACATGTAATGATATATCGTAACGCTTTATTATTTACCTGTTGGACATTAGTTTATGGACAACCATTACCTGCGCCACCTGGAATTGATGTTGGTCTATTAACTGATCAAGCACGACAATTCATCGATCGTATGTTCACTTTTTTTTCCCCGTTTATTTTTTATTAAAAATTTTTACAAATATTTGATGGGGAAAATTTTGCTCATAGTTAGATTGAACAATTAGCTAAATTAAAAGTAAAATGAGTAATTAATAAAATTCAATGAAATTTGAAACCATCAAACTGTGCAATTTTTTTAATATTTGCAAAAATATTTTAAAGCATTTTTGTTATAACAAAAATATAATGAAAAAAAAAAAAAAGGAAAAAGAAGGTTTTGTCATTTTCTGTGCATTTATTAATTTATATAGGAATTAATCAATTTATGATCATTTATTCATAAATTTTATAAAATGATTGGAAATAGGTAGGTAAGAATTTAGTGATTATTAATCACTTAATTAATTTATTTGTAATTGCCTAGTTAATCGTTTAATTTATTTTGATTTATTATTTTATTTATTTTAATCAATTTATGATCATTTATTCATAAATTTTATAAAATGATTGGAAATAGGTAAGAATTTAGTGATTATTAATCACTTAATTAATTTATTTGTAATTGCCTAGTTAATCGTTTAATTTATTTATTTTGATGGTTTGCTGTTTATATTAGTATTAATTCTTGTCCTACTACTTAATTAACTTATTAATTAGCTATTAATTAATAATATTTATTTTGTTTTATATAATTAATCGTTACAGATATAAGAAGCTTAGCTAGAGGTAATTTTAGTGAAGAAATAATAAATTTTATAAAATTATTTATTGCATTATGCTTTTGAAATATTGAAAGATAAATCTGTGCATCGGTTTCTATAGCTACTAAAAAAGCAATAGCAATTTCATAAAATTGAATTTTTTTTTTCGAATTACTATTTTGATAATAATATGTATTCACAACAATGATTCAGAAAATTCAAAATCAGCAAATTCAAAAAAAAAAAAAAGGAAAAGGAAAAGAATTAAAGTATAATAATAAATATCTTTTATCACCTTTATCTATAATTTAAGGCCTTATATCTGGAAATTATATGTTTTACAATAACAAATTGAATTTATGTGTTCAATTTGCATATTTTTAACTTTCAACTTATATTGATATCATAATATTTCTTTGTATTTCATAATTATCATTGTATATTTAATATATTCAAAATTAAATATTTTGGACTTTAAATAGAGCTTTGAAATTTTGTCAATTAAGCGCTGTTAGGAATATTTGGCAGATCGACCAAATGTAACTTGCTTAAATGGATTACTGATAAAAATAGGATTAATAAACTGATAAAAATAAGATTAATAAACTAAAAAAAAACTATTTTCATAATTATCATTGTACATTTAATATATTCAAAATTAAATATTTTGGACTTTAAATAGAGCTTTGAAATTCTGTCAATTAAAAAAAAATATATTGCAAACTAAATATACAAATAAATAAAAATAAACTAAATATATTTATAATAATATATTTAATATATTCAAAATTAAATATTTTGTACTTTAAATAGAGCTTTGAAATTCTGTCAATTAAAAAAAAATATATTGCAAACTAAATATACAAATAAATAAAAATAAACTAAATATATTTATAATAATAATAACAATAATAATAATGATAATAATAATAATAACAATAATAGTACAAGCATAGAATTAATTGGAAAAAATATTTAAAAAAAAAAGGGTCATTCATTATTTGCAAATCGATTTATTAGTATTACTATTTGATAATACTTAATGATATTTAAGAATAATTTAACATGTCGTTAAATGTTAATTGTATAATATTTGAAGAAGAAAAGATGAAATTTCCTTATTTTTATTTTTTTGTTTTTTTTTTATTTTTTTGTTTTTGTTTCAAAATTTCTCATTCATTTTAGTTTATGGAATTGCTGCACAATTGATGAATTTTGGTGGCTCAATTATTAATAATGCAAAAAATGTTTACGATTCTGCTGGGTTATTTCATTTTTATTCTATTATATTTAAAACGACAATCATACAAAAAATTAGAGAAATGCTATGCAAATATGAAATTTCACTTAATTAGACTATAAGAAAAAAAAAAAGAGAAAATTATTATATATTAATTGATAGAATATAAATTGTTAAGAGTAATTATTTAGATAAATGAAGTAACCTATAAGTAATAATAATACAACAAAATAATATTTTAAATATGTTTCTGATTATCGTAATCATTAACTGGCGAAATACTTTTCTAATTTATTTATTTATTTGTTTATTTTATTTTTTTTTTTTCGAATCAAATTATACTTTTACATATTTGAAGATATGATAAATTTGCAGTTTATCAAGAAATAGTGTATCCGGTGATTATATTCGACCATTATTTCATGATGATAGATTAAATAAAAGAAAGAGTAACATTTTTGGCTTATTACCATCTACTGAATTTAATGATCGAACAGCATACGGTAGCGATTACAGTTCAATGAATCCAATAAAAACAAATGGAATTGAAACATTGTTGAATACTTTCTTAGGTTTGTTTAATAATTACATACATCATTTTGTTTAATTTATCACATATCATAATTTATCACATATTTTATCATATTTTATCACACAATAACAATAATAATAATTACATACATCATTCCGTTCAATTTATCACATATCATATTTTATCACATATTTTATCATATTTTATCACACAATAACAATAATAATAATTACATACATCATTTCGTTTAATTTATCACATATCATATTTTATCACACAATAATAATAATAATTACATACATCATTTCGTTTAATTTATCACATATCACATTTTAATAATAATATCACATATATAAATAAAAATTAAATTCTTATAGCTAAACAAGAAAAAAACAAAAAAAAGTTTTTTAATTTTGTAAAAATTTTACAATTTTATTAAAATAATTTTTTATAGAAATTTTGAAATTATTACAGGACCTTCATTTTTTGGACAAACAACATTACCACCAGCAATAAATTTGGCTAATTTTTTTAAACCAGATTATAATCAAAATGAAAATTATCATCCTTCCGGTGGTTCAAACATCGATCGATTAATTAATATGTTAAGAAGAAGTGGCGCACAAAGAGCTACACCAAATCCTGATAGTTCACCAAATTTACTACAAAGTATTTTTGGAAAATGATAATAATTGTTAGAAAATGCATGCATATTCATAGGATGATAACAGTTGATAATTTGAAAAAAGGATGAAATTATGTAATTAATAATGCAAATAATTTTTGTTATATTTATTGAAGGGAAAAAAAAAATTATCACTGTAATGTTATAAAGATAATTTTATTTGTTTGATACGGAAGAGTTCGAAATGAAGAGGAAAAGAAATGGATTTTATTCGTTTCAATTTTTAATGATTATAATAAATTCAACTTAATCATATACGATATATTTTTAATCAAAATTATCACTATATTTAAAATGGACACCGCATTGATCCTCAGCAAGTTTACAATCTACTGATAAGAATTATATTATGATTTTAACACACTCTTCCATCATATTGATTTTGTTGATAATATTATCATTACATGAGAGGAAATTTCAGAAAGAAAAAACACTTCAAAAAACAAATAACTTTATGGTATAATATCAAATGATATTAACGATAAAATAGCAAAAGATTAACAATAATTAACAAATATGAAATGAATAACAAAGAGATAATAAATAACAAAAAAATAAGAAGTAAAAGTAACAATTGAGAAATTAGTGAAAAGTGAAAAATAAGTGACAAACAAGGAGGAACCGAATGACAAATAAATAATAAATGATAAATTGAATAAATGTATAATAAGTAGTAAGCAAGAAATGAGTAACAAACAGATAATAAGTAGCAATTAATTTAATAAATTAGTAAATATCTATTCATATGCTTATTAGTATTAATTTTTACAAAAAAAAAAAAGTTTATTTTTACAAAATATTTTGCATAAATAGCAATTTAATTTAATAAATATGCATNAAAAAAAAATTTACCCATAATTACAACAAAAAAATGTAAATTGCATTTTTTTTTCTTCGTTTCTTTTTTTATGCATTTTTTTTTCTTCGTTTCTTTTTTTATTATTTAAAATTTAAATTAAAAATTGTGTTTCACTATTAACGGTGAAAGGTTATACTACGATTCTCTTTCTTCCCAAGGCCATTAATACTATTTAAATTGTCAAAAGTAATTGCACAAAATGAAAAATGTGGAAATGTAACTGATTTTACGAATAAATCGTCCCTTTTTTACGATAGATAAGAAGAAAAGGAAATATTATTTTGGTATAACAAATAGAGAATTTCATCATTTTCTTCTCTTTCTACTATTTTTGTAGTGTGAATCAAAAAAAAAAAAAAATTTTTTTCTTTTTTGGCAATTTTAATCTAATTTATTACAATGAATAAAAAAAAATTAAATCTTATCTTTAGTCGATCAGCTAAAATACCATACTTTATTTATGATATGATAATTTCATTTTTTTTTTTTCATTATTTATCATTTTATAGTCAAAATTTCATTTCAAGATATCGTATTCTTTTTTGAAAAAAAAAAAAAAACGAAAGAAAACAAAAATGATTTCAACAAATATTTCATTTTAATAAATACATTTAAAAAAAGTGCTAATAACAAAAAATTATGTGCATTATTAAACAATACGCAAATTCAAACTTATAAAATTAGTGTTAGTATCATCTTTAATTATCATAATTATCAGCAATTATCATAAAAACTGCAAATTTATGCGTGAAAGTTTAATTTCATGTAATCGTATCGATGGTATCAGAATATCTGATTAAATTATTTCTGATTTCGTATCTCAAACTAAGCTTCTTTAATTATTAATTAATGAGCATAGATGTATATGACCAAACTTTCATCTATAAAAATCAGCTTTATAAATGAAATTAGCTACTTTCCTATGGATGATATCAGAATACATCTTTTAATAAGACTAATTAAGCTTTTTTACCAAAAGTTTTATAATCGATCTTTTATTTTTCAACCAATATTCAACTAATTTACTGATTTTTAATGCATTTATCCTATTTAATTATGAATTATTAATTATAATATTTAAATATTTAATTTAATTATGAAAATACATAGAAATATTTAATTATAGATTAAAATTCTAATTTTTTTCTTCTATATTTTATAAAATTTACACAATTTCAATGCTGTATTTATTATGATAAAAGTTTAAAGTTGTATGAATCAATTTAGCACAATGAGTATTTTTCATAGCATTTATGATTGTTTAATTTCATCCAATGCTAAACTGAAAATAAAAATTTCAACAATGGAGAATTACTCATGATTTCATCATAGGAATCAAATTAACATGGAAATGTGTTTATTAAATTTTTTTTTTTCATTAAAAAAAATGTTTAATAAATTATCATGGAAATATAAGCTGGTCCTCCTAGTTCACTTCAAACTATTTCATACTTTTAAAATTTACAAATTTTACAATTTAATAAACATTTACGGTAAGCGTTATATTTGATAACATTTTGCTATTGTAAATTAAAAATTATCATTATAAATTATAAACAGTGAAAAAAAAAAATATGCAAATACGTATAAATTACTACTGTGTGTGTGTGTGTGTGTGTGTAACATTTGCGCTTGTTTGCAAATGTAAGCGATGAATTTTCTGCATAACAAATTTCTTGAAATTTTGAAACATATATATTTTGTTTTTAATTCAAAATGTATTTGATGAATAGGTGCAAGAATTGATATGAAAACGAAATAAGCCGATTCCGGTAGAAATAAATTGGTATGAAATAAATTAGGACGATGTCTTATGCAATCTTTATTAACTTTATTAAAATAAGTAAAATGTAAATTTAAATTTCACCGAAATTTCATATTTTGGTTTGCTCACTTTTTTTTTTGTTTCTGTTTTTATTACTCAACAGTCTCGTTACTCAACAGTCTCGTTTAGCAGAATTTAAATGTTTTTATTCAAAAGTGTAATAAACCATAGTAATGAATCAGTCTGTCAGTAGTGTGTTTTTGCTTATTTTGAAATGAAATAGCTCTTTTTTTTTTTTGAAAACAAATTCCATTACTAATGCATTTCAGTTGATAAAATTAAATGTCACATGAGCACAGAGAAAAAAAAAACAATAGCAAATAAGCAGATATATTTCATAAATAGTATGATATTCGGTATGTCAAAGAGAAATTTTTGCATAATTAAATCAAATAGATACATTTATTCTATAGGCAGTTTCTTCATCACAAGAGAAAGTATTTATGTTTAAATATATTTTAAAACTATTTTTATAAAATACATGTAATAAAAGTAAAATAAAAAAAAACTAAGAAACAAGAACATTGAACAATATGCAAATAACATATGAATGCTGTATTCAAAAAAATTTCATTAATTAACCAAGAATTTGAACAAAATTTTCGAATTTTATTATATTGAAATTTTTTTCGATTTGTTTTAAAAATAAACAAATCTATTTGTTCAATGTTAATGTAGAAAAAAAAAAGAAAGAAAAGAAGATAAATACGACAGAAATAGAAGGGAAAAAAGTAAAAGAAAAAAAAGTAATAGAATTTCTGGAAATGTGCTCATAGTGGAAAAATTTTTATGAATTATTTCTTCATTAAAGAGTAATTAAATTGACTTCATATTAAAATTAATAAAAAGACATGGAACTTTTTTTTTGCTATTTAAAAAAGCATATGAAGCAATATTTCAACTTTATGAAGTATCGTACCTTCAGATATCAATTTTAATCCACTTTTACTGTATGTATACTGTAAGTAGAACATGTATGTATACTGTAATATCGTAATTTCTATTATTTGAAATATTACTTTCTGTTCAAATGTAAAAATTTAATTTACCGTTACAAATTAATTATATATTTTAATACATGTTAATTGTTCAATTTAAAATGAAGTAAAAAAAAATGAATAATAAAATAAAACGAATGTACAGCTTCGAATGGTCCAGCAACATATATGTATACATAACAATTTAAAAAAAAAAATCTGTAAAAGAAAATTTTTTCATAAATTTTTAATGCAATTTGAAAAGACTCAATTTTTCTGTAAAAGTTGATTTTTTCTTTTTCAATTTTATCTCAAATTTTGTCTTCATTTTAATATCAAACATTTAACATTTCAAAAAAGCATATATTTAATTTTATAATATCATGCGCTAATGAATGACTTTGAAAATTTCCAAATTTACAACTTCTTTGAAGGTCCATTCTAAGCTATATTTGACAAATAATATAAAATGTAACGGTAAAAGATTTCTAATGGGGGAAAAAAAATTGAAAATAATAAATAATAAATGTGCTGGTACAGTAGAAAGGCAGTAGTTTTTGCTTTAATTAATTAAATTAATCGATTTATTTTTCTCTTATTTTCATTATAATATTAAAGATTTGAGTAATTACAAATGGCTTTTGTAGCAAATGCAAAAAGTTGATAAAATATTTTTCTTCGAGGTATCATTTTCATGGAAAAAAAAAGAAGTTAATTTATCAAATGATTACATCGATAATTCCTGCAATGCATCTTTTTTTTGTAAAAATAAAATGATTCATTAAGATAACAATGTAGAAAACAGGTTTCTCCTTTTCCTTTTTTTTTTTTCATTATCATTTGAATAAAAATAAAAAGTTGAAAGGAAATGAAAGAGAAGGCGGAATAGACAGAAAAATTTGGATGGAAATGTTCCACCAGTTGTAATTTCTTTTTCCTTCGGTTTTTTTTTTTTCGCTCTGTTTTGTCTTTTGTTTTTTCTTTTTTGTTTTGTTTTTTTTCTTTTCTTTTTCTGTTTTGTTTTTTGTTTTTGTTTTTTATCATGCACTAGTTTTTATGTTTTGCAGTATTTTTTTGTGAATTTTTGTTTAAATTAATTGTTGTCTTTTTTTTGTTTTTATAGAAAAATTTCAAGTTTATCAGAGACGGAATGCGTAAAATGTAAAGATTTATGCAAAGATCATCGGTATAGCATATTATATCAAATGATATATTAATAGCCAGGTGCTGTTCGTGGTGGTGGACAATGATCGCATGAACCGGAAGAACCACGTTCTCCTTGTGGTCCAATTATTCCACTGCTACCTGGTTTACCAGGTGCTCCATCTCTTCCCATATCTCCTTGTGGTCCTGGTTGTCCATTTTGTCCGGGATTACCTCTTGGTCCAGGTGGTCCTTGTGTACCAGGTTGACCAGGTGATCCTTGTAGACCTGGTGGACCTGGTGGTAGAGTTTTTTCAACTACAGTTCCAGGCATTCCTGGTGGTCCTTTTGGACCTGCTTGACCTGGTACGCCACTTGGTCCTGGATTACCTGGTAGTCCTGGTGGTCCTCTATTACCACCATCTGCATCCTTTCCTGGAGGTCCAGATCTACCCGTTGGACCTTTCGGTCCTGGATTTCCTGGTGGACCAGCTGGTGCATCTGGACAATCGAAACACCATTCCTGTATTACATTGCATAACAATTTCTCTTATTTGAAATGTGCACTAAATTTGACAAAAAATTTTGCAAAAATTCTTACAATATGAGGTTGCGTAGGTGCTTCCTGTGGTGCATCCTGTCCATCTTTACCTGGTGGTCCTGGTTCACCATTAGCACCATCATTTCCATCTGGACCAGGCTCACCAGGTGGCCCAGGTGGTGATACGCCACAACCGCAACAACCACCACCAGGTGCAGAAGGTGCACCCGTAACTCCACCAAAACTTGTCATAGCATTATGACTGACACCAACGCTACGTACGCCTTCACCCATCTGGTAACTGTCATAACCGGCTTGCCTACGGCTCCGTAATTCACCATTTACTTTTGATAATACCTTAAACAAAAGATCTTTCGTTGTTCTCTTTAAATTCTTTACAACTGTAAAAATAGTTCACTCAGCTATTTTCTCCAAAAAAAAAAAAAAAAAAAAAAAAAAAAAAGGCATAAAAAAATAAGAAGAGTTAGTTTAATTACCCTTTTCTATTTTATTAAAATTTTCAAATAAGTTTTTAAATTAAATTTTCAATCTTTTTTTAAATCTGTTTTCAATCTTTTTGCTTTTAACAATCACTTTTTGCTATTTTTTTTAAAAAATTTTCTTTTTTTTTAATTTCAATCTTTGCATATTATCCTAACAATATATATATGTATTACAACAGTAAGTGTTATTAATTATTAAAATTAGATTAGACATAATTAAATTATATTTTATTTTGGAAAAGTATACAACAATAAATGAATATGTTAAGTGCTTCAAAAAAAAAAAAAAAAGAAAGCATTTCAATAAAAATGAGGAAAAAGATGAAACAGATTAAAATTAAATAAGAATTAAACAATAATTGTTGACATGAATATTAACTGTTCTTTCATATTGCTATTAAAATAAATTACTATTAAAATAAGATTGTTACTAATGTAAACAAACTTTCCATAAAATTATTATTGTTCATGTTGAAGCAAACTTACGAGTTTAAAATAAACTAGTTTTTTTAATTACAATACTTGCATAATTTTTGCTAAATTCTAACTTATTAACTTGTTCTATTAATTTAATTGCTGCTTAACTACTTTTTAATGTACAGGAAAATAAGTGCATAAAATTTTTGATAACTATACGGAATTTAATTAATGGCATTAATTGTTGCTAATTATCACTAACGCTTGCTATAAAAATAAAAATAATAAAATTCATGTGAAATTTTCATCTAACATATATTTGTAAAATGCAAATTGAAATTTAATATTAAATAAAGCAGTAATAAGATCGTAAAAAGTAATTACATATAACTACAGAAAAAAAAAATCCTTATTAAATGAAGTGAAAATATGTTGAAACTGCAGTTATTTTAATTATTGTAGCAAAAATTTTGAATAATATTACAACAAGGAATTATAGCTTTTCTCCTATTATTTATCATAAATTTACATTTTAATTTAAACTTCTTTTTTTAATCTTTATGATTAAATCTGAAATTAGAAGTTCATATTTAATTCAAAATTAAAAGTTTTTAACGGAAAATTGTGCTATAAATATACGCTGCTAAACGAATTGTAATTTATTTTCAAATATTGAAGTTCAATTTGACGAATAGCTCTAAGTTTATTTGAAATTTACGGATTAAATTTACAATAAATGTATGATCATCTATGATATGAAGCGCAAAAAACACCGCTCTATAAATGGTATTATCAACAAATACTGTGGAAGTTGAATTATTTAGGAATGCGAAATTATTTAGAAATGAGAAATTATTATTTAGGAAAGTGAATTTACAATTATTAATTATTTAGCATTATCCAATTACTTGGAGCTTTAAATTTAATCCGCCATTATTCATCGTATGATTATAAGATTATGATTCTCTTATAGACATAATAAATCGAATAATAGCAAACAATCACTAAAAAATATTTAACAATTATTTTACTTGTAAGTCAAATTGTTAAACACAATAAAATAAATTTTCACTACAAAAAAAAAAGTGCTTTTAGAGTTAAATTAATTTAATTAAAAATGATTTATCAATGATCATAATCCATCATTTAGTAATATGTAAAATGATTTATTACCATAACCATGGTATAATAATGGTAACAATTAACAAATGTATCAATAATTAAACAATAGCAAAATGAATATTTAAAGCTAAGATAGCACCACAAAAGAAATTTTATTTCAAAATTCACTCTAATTCATTTCTTTAATCTAATCAACGAATTAAGAAAAAAAAAAAAGAATTAAGCTAACTCACTAGAAATCTATTTCAATTTTTTTGTTTTGCTAACGAACTTAATTGAAATCACTGTAACAGTGCTATATTTCAGGTTACACAACAAATTTATCTTTCACTTTTCAATCATTCAAAAATAAATTAATGAAAAATTTTATATGAATACTAATAGTTATTTATAAACCATAGTTAAATTTCACTTATCATCATTTTTTTTTTTTTTTTTGTTTTTATCATTTTATTTGTTTTAATTGATGAAACATTGTAGAATTTGTTTTTCTCAATCTTTTAGTTTAACTTATAAAAATGCAATGTAATAGTATTTATGAAAATTTTGCAACCATTGTGCAATTTTTTTTGTGCAAATAAAATAATTGTTTAAAAAATTTTTATAATTTCTTCATCTTTTTTTTTATTTAATCAAAAAGAAAAATCATTCAATGGAAACTATTATTTCGTTTTTTTTTTTTTCTCTCACAAATTTCCTATTAAATTAAATTCAAAATGTTTTTTTTGTACAAAAATTTTAAAAATTTATTTTTTTTTCAGTGATTCATTATCGCTAATAAAGCGAAGAGGAAAAAAAAGTAAATGATAGTAGCAATAAAAATTACGGTAATAAAAAGTGTGAAATTAGAAATATAAATAGTATCCATAATTATAGGGAAGAGAAGAAAATTTTTTTTTTTTTTTCTTAAATTATACTTATTTCGTTTTTTTTTTTTTCTTTTTCAACACATATATTTGCTAAAGGAAAATAATAGCAATTTGAAAAAAAAAGTTGATAGTGAAACAATTTAAAAAATAAGATATATATATAAAATCATGCATTTAACTGAAACGAAAATTTTTATTTTAAAAAGAAAATGAAATTTTACATTTACAATAATTTGTAAATAAATGTACAAATCAAATTTTAGTGCGTTTTACCTTGGAAAAATAAAATACTTAGTGTAAATTGAACTTATTACACTTTCTGCCATTTTATTTTCTCTTTTCTTTTTTGTCATCATTGAATTTGATGAAATTTAGGTTTAATTTTAAACTATTAATTGATATAAATTTCCGTTGTTGATATTTCATACTATTACAGCACTTAAAAATAATATTATTGTGAAAAATATTTAACACTAAATTTTATGCTAAATCAAGTGCCAACTGCAAAAATCCATCTGAGTATATCTTTCATATATTTTACATAAATACTATTTGACTTAAATTCAATTTAACTTAACATTTCCTTTAATCGTTTATTTTGCTTTAGCCATTGTTTATTCATTTTGTTTACTTAAATCAATTAATTAATCATATAATTCAATTCAGTAAATTAACCATAGTTGTATTTGTGACCACAATTCAATTTCGTTAAATGAAAAATTAGATAAGTGAAATGCAAAAAAACATAAAACATGTCATAAAAAAGAAGAATTCTTTCACCATTTAAAGTAACTTACTCAATTTCATTTACGATAAAAAGGATGGAAAACAAAAAAATAAAAAAAAAAAGAAATACTGTTGTTTTATTCTTATATTATTTTTTTTTATTGAAATATTACACTAATAAAATATTGAAATATAACTTTCAGTATTAAGTTTTGCATTACCAAAATATGTCATTTTTCATAAATGATTTTTGTAGAGATTATTTTTTTCCTTTTTTTTTTCAATTAATTACATTTTTTTATTCTTTTTTTTGGAACAAGAATTTCAGAAAAAAAAAAAAGAAAAAAGAAATTTTAAAATGCTACCTGTTTAAAATTTTCCGGTTTCATCTAATACAATAAAAGAGGAAGAGAGAGAAAGGGAGAAAAACAGAGAGAGGGAAAAAAGAAAATTTGTCAATGGTAATGATAATGATGGTGATGGTTGGTACCTGTACCGCATTATATGAAACAACATAAAATTTATCCTATTACTCAGAGAATTTTTTTTTGTTCCTTTTTTCCCATGCAAATTACTACATTTGAACAATAAATTTTAAGATGAAATAAGAATGAAATAAATAAGTCATTTGTATTTATAGCTTGAAGGACAGAAATAAGAAAGAAAGGAAAGGAAAGGAATGAGAAAAAAGATAAAAGAAGAAATTATTTACAAATGTTAAATATTTTTACCACTTTAATCAATGTTATGGATGGTAAGATTTCTTTTTTTTTTTATTACCCAATTTAATAATGGTTTATATCATTGATGATATGATACGATACAGTACGATACAGTACGGCGTTATAGAATACGATAGGATACGGTACGTTAATAGAAGCAATTAAACTATAGCAAATTACATATATGAATTTGACACAATAAATGGTTTATTTTGAGAATTTTGATTACGGTCATAAAGATTATACGGTAAAGGAACAATTCAAAAAGTGTATGAATTAGTTAACCTTGAGACTGAACATACATATATATATTTATTTATTTAAATTTTTTACTTCTTCATTTACTTATTATAACTTATTTTTTATTCAATTTATTAATAAATTTCAAACTTTGAATATATTTTGAAACTAGAAATTAAAATATAACAATAGAAAATTGAATCGTTTAATTTAGCACATTTAAAAATTATAACATTTTTTTTTTTTTTTCATGAAAAAATTGCTCTATCATCATTTTTTTTTCCATTTATCATTGTGTAATATTATAATGTATTGATAATTTTTGCAAAAACAATTGCTATTATGTAAACAATTTCAAACTATATGTTAAATCTTTTAAATATAAAACAAAAAAAAAAAGGAGAAAAAAATTAAAAATCTTGTTAAATCCTAATATAATAATCATATAATTGAATAAAGCAATTAATTAAAGGTAACTAATTAATTAACTAACTAACTAACCTGTGTTCGTGTTACTTCACGCCAAATATTACTTGAACGTGATTTACAAAAATCCACTTCATTTTGCATAACAGATTGTACATGTTGCAAATAATTATAAAACATTGGTACGGAAAGTGCGCATATAAATGAAGCTATGGTTGATAATGCTACACCGTAAAATGCAACCCTTCGAAGATTTTCCGCTTCCTGTTGTCTTTTTTTATAATGTAATGCATCATCGTCCAAGTGAGGCCTCATCACTGTAAAAAATAAAAAAAAAAAAAAATAAAGTAAAAAACGAAAAAATTTTTTTTTTAAATTTCATTTTTCCACTTCTCTCTTTCTTATATTACAATAAAATTAATTTTTCTTTTTTTCAAAAGAAAAGAAGGAAATGAAAAAATATATACAATATTTCTTTTATACGTCTCGTTTATGTAACACTTTTTAACATAAACATTACAGATAAAAGCGTATTTTTATCAAAAAAAAAGAGAGAGAGAGAGAGAAACAACAACAATAATAATAATAAACAACAACAATAATAATAATCACAATAAAATAGGCGGCAATATTGCATAAGATCATGTTTACTAAAAATTAATTCCTATTATAAATTTATGTTAAAATTCGAAATGCTCGTTTCGATGAAGAAAAAGATAGTAACTTCGATGAAGAAAAAAAAAAGATAGTAAAAAAAAAAAGAAAAAAGTAGAAAAAGATAAGAAAGTAAAAATAAAATATGTATATTGATGGAAAGTTAGCATTATCAAGTGATAATTGATATATTATGATAAGTATTTCTGTTTTCTAAAATAATTAAGGTTTTGCGTTTTTTTTTCTTTTTTGATGCATATAAAATATTAGTGATGAAATTGAAAAATGAGAAATTTAGAATTTTCAAATTTATCTTATAAAAGTTTCATCGTAATTTTAATATTTAGTTATTTTTGTTTTTCATCTCTGTTTCACGATAATAGAAGTAAGTATACAAGTATTAATATGCAATAGACTATGAAAATTGTGACATAAAAGCCATATGATTTAAAGTAACTATATAGTTTATATGGAATTGCAAAAGAAAATTAAAATCAAATTAATTGTTTAAATTCCAATTTAGAATTGAAAAATGTATTCCAAATTAATTTAACAATGATAAAAATTTGTAAATAAAAACATAGCAAAAAAATTGGGGAATTTATCTTCAAATTCCTCTTTTTTCGTTTCCCTCAGCAAGAGAAATCAAATGAGAAAACGAAAAACATCGAAAGTACTATTAATTCTAAGCTGAATAAATCATCATTTTCATTTTCTATTAAGATCTGAAATAATCATTAATCAAAATGAAAACCAAAAAAGAAAAAAAAAAAAAGAAATGAAAAATAAATAAATTAAAAATTTTATTCATACCGTTAAATTATTGTAAGAAATGATGAAAATGATTAGGGATTAGCTGAAATGTAAATCAGATAAAATAAATCACTTTATGCATTTTCTTTTTTTTTTTTTTTGATTCAATTTTTCAAATAATTGCAATCTTTTGAAAAGCAAAACAAAAATTTAAACTATTAAATTATTTAGAGCAAAAAAAAAAAAAAAATTTAGCATTATTGTTAAAATATATTAAAACAGGAAGCAGAAAAGAATCATCCGCATCATCATATCATTTTTCTCGTTTTCGTCCAACCTTTTATATATGTATATTAACGTTATGGCGGGTATTGAAGATGATGATGAAGAAGAAGAAGAAAAAGGCGGAATGTGGGAGGGTGTACATATGCGCCAGTAGAAATTGGTAATACCAGATTTATCTATCAAACATCCCTCCTTCCCTTCTCTGTTCTTCTTTCTTGTTTTTCAATCTTTGTTAATTTTCAACAGGTTCAATCATTCTAACTGTTTATGGCGCAAAAACAAAAATGAAGTTAACTAGCTTCCTCCTCCTCTTTTTCCTCCTTCTCCTTCTCCTCCTCCTCCTACTACTAATAATAATAATAATAAATTATTAGCTATCATTATTACTATTATTTATTTTCAAATCCTCTCCCATTTCAATAATTTTTACTTACTATCATCATCTTTTCACTACTTTTTATCTCATCAAATTTTGCATTAAATGGAAAAAAAAAAAAAAAAAAGATAAATTGGTTGATGAAAATAATATTGACAATCATAATGACATTTTTTTTTCTTTTTAAATTTTATTTTTGTAATTAAGAAAATGGAAAGGAACAAAAATGTTTAAAGAAAAAAAAAAAGTGAAAAAACAGACTTTTACTTCCAAATATTTTGCTCGTTATAATTTTTGTATTCTCGAACTATTACACAATTTCTTCTTCATAGAGTATTTATTTCAGTGTAATAATATAAAGATGTTCTAAATTTAAAAAAAAAAAAAAAATAATTAATGGATAAGAAAAAGGAGAAAACGCTGAAGAAATTTTTTTTTTTTTTGATTTAGTGATTATTTTGTTATACTTTATTTTAATGGCTTTCTTTTTTTTTTTTAATTTGCTAATTTTTTTTTCTTTTTTTTATGGAATTGAATATGATGATAAAATTTTTACCATTACTATATTATTCGAAGAATTCTCTTTGATAATTTTGATAAAACCGCTTTTTTTTCTTTAATTTGAAAAGGAATTCCACAAAAATCAGCAAATGAAGAAATTTGTAAGAGAAAAGCAAAAGAAAAAAAAAAGAACAAAGGGAAAAATACTATAGGGTATTGTTATCAATTTGAAGATCAAAAACTTTTCCGGCTGATTTTAAAAATAAAAACAAAATAATAAAATCACATTTTGTTTATTTTCAAAAAGGAGAAAATTTTCATTCAAAAAGCAAACGAAAAGTGAAATACACAAACTATTGAAGGGATATGAATATAAAGTGTTCATCAGTTTGAATAAATTTGATGTTTATTTTGAAAATAAGGAAATTTCAAAAGGAAAATAAAAGCGATAACAAAAAAGTCAGAAAGAAAATATTCATCAAGGAGAAAAAAAAATACAAATTAGAAGTAAATAAAATATATCTTTTTGTTGTACATCACAAATAGCAAATTCTGTGCATTGAATGCTTCTTTAATTTATTTTATAAAAATAAGAAAAAAAAGAAAGGAAAAAATAAACAACGAATGTCATTATTTCATTTATTTTGGAAAGGAGAAAATTGCAAAAAAAGAAAACAAAAACGAAAAGAAAATCAAAAATAAAATACTAAAGCTATATTTATCAAGGTAAAATATAAACATATATGGAAAATTAAATTCAATTTGTAATTTTCAACAATGTTAACCTTTAAATTTTGAATGTTTCATTAGTGCTAAAGTGCAGTAAAATTAATTAAAAGTATATTAAAATTTTTTAAAATTAAATAAATTTTATATTTGGCAAACAACTATTTGATCATTTATTTCATTTTAAGAAAATGTAACATCATCATATTGCAGAAAATTCAACATTTCTAAAAGAATATGACAGTTACACGTATGAGCGAAATTATTAAAGTAAAGTGTTAAATAGTTTAATGCATTAGTTTTTCTCTAAATTAAATTTTAAAATTTACAAATGTTAAATGAATTGGAAAAGGCTTAAATTATTGACAATTCTGATTTTACAAAGTGCTCCCGACGCACTTTACAGTATTGTTTCCGCTTTTTTTTTTTTGATAGTGCGCAAATAAAACATTTCTACAAGATTTATTTTATTTTTTTTTGAATCCACAAAAGAACAAAAAAATTATGCATGAAACTTTTAAGTCACAAAATTGGTCTTAACAAAAAAAAAAAAAAAAAAATACAGATGAGTAAATAAATAAGACAAATTGATATATATGGAAGTCGAATATTTTATTATTTCATTTTAGTATAATGATGATAATGATATAACAATGATTGTGATAATGATGAAATAACATAATAATTATTATTAATGTTAATTTTACTATTGCCAATAAATTTCGAACATTAAAATGATTGTTTTTTCTTTTTTTTATTATTATTAAATTGATCATTATTACGTGATATAAAAAATATTAGCAAAAATTGCAATGGAAATAAATTAAAATCGTTTAAGAAATTATCAAAAAGTACTTAATGCAAAATAAATGGTGTAATGAAAAATTATAAATTAATATTATAATTTATTTTAATTAACCACAAATTTAATTCGTATTTTTTTTGAATAATATGAATGAAAAGACATTTATTGATTTGAAGATAAAATGATATTCAAATTCTTACAATAGCAAATAATTATCTTTTCATTAATAGAATTGTCTGTAATTCGGATTACACACGATTGCAGCAACTTAAAAAAGAAACAATTAATGAATTCAAAACATTCAAATTTCGAATATGAATTTTCTCAAAGCATATTCAACAATAAGTTGTTGAAAAAGGAAAAAAGTAAAGAATAGAAATTAAAATAATATAGATAAGATTGATTGTAAGGTAAGTGTCGTCCTAAAAATATATCAAATTGGCCTCATCATAATGAAACATCAGAAATTGGATAATTGATCCAAACAAAAATAGCATTAACAAGTTTTTTTGAGAAATAATTTCATATAAATTAACAATTTATGAATTATATTATAAAAGATATTTGAGCAAAAAAAAAAAAAAAGTTTACTTTAAATAAATGGAAATTTATGCAAGAAAAAAAAAATGAACTTTTTACTGTATTAATTTTCATGTCAATTATGTTTTTTCTTTTTCTTTCTTTCCTTTTTTTTTTTCTAATTTCAAATTCATCAGACTAGAAATTTCAACTATTTTCATGCATATTAATTATTAATATAAAAAATGCATATTACTAAGTTTACTGTTATAATTAGATTTTTTTTTATTGATTCTAAAATTCTAATTTTCAATTAATGAATAAAATAAAAAATAATTAGACATATTTGTTTTTTTTGTTTTGTAGCTACTATTGATATTACATTTTTAAAAAATTTTGTTTTTTTTTTTTTGTTTTTTATTTTATTTCAAATGAACGACAATGGTTGATAGTGAATGATAAAGTGTGACAGAGTAAAATTGACAGATGAAACAATCTAAAATGGAAGAAAAGATAAAAATGATAGCAAAAATGTCAGTTCATATGGATGATATCAATGACAAGAAATAATTTCCGTCAATGAATTGGAAACCTTAACCTTTAACCTTTTCACTATTTGTTATTATCAATACACTAATTCCACTTTCAACAATTTATTCTTATTTCCGTTAAACTAATCATTCTTTTGTAATAAAATTCTAATTTGAAATAATTGATAATGACAGAATTTTTACATTGAACATTCTGTTACCATCTTTGTCTCTCTCCCTCTCTCTTTCTCCCTTTTTTCCCCTTTTTTTATGAAAAAAAAAAAAAAAAAATTCCTTTAAATAATTTGACAATAAAATTATTTCATTTATAATATTATCAATGCAATAATTTCTCCATATTTCTTGATAAGTTGTTTGCCTCAAAATTTAATTTTCTTTAACAAGCACAATTTATCATTTCTTTTAATTTATTTATATATTTCATGTCATAGCTATATATTATTCTCATTTCACATAATTTAGCAAAACTAGATTTAATGTTGCACTGAGATAATCATACAATTAAGAATTATTCGTCACGTTTATCACTTATTTATCTATTTTATCAAACTTATCAATCTATCACTCAAATAACCAAGCTGTCTATCAGCTAAATGATTAATTCATCTTAATCTTTGATATTTATTCAAACAAAATATGATTATAGAGGATGAGCAAGTAATAATTGATTATAATTTCATTACAATCTAATTTTGCACTTTCTTTTTTTTTTTTTTTTTTTGCAAATTAAGCTAAATTAAAATTATGCAAATTTTTCATGCATTTAATTTTTTTCATTCATTAAACAAATTAAAACTAACACAAAAAAGAAATATGATTAGAAAAAAAAAAAAAAAGAGTTCCAATTTTAATAAACATTGATTAAAATGACATGTGAAAATTGTCGTTCCAGTAATACGTCCGTCAAATAGCAAAACTATCCCGCTGTATTTGTAAATTTATCATTTATCAGTCACAGCAAAAATTCGATTACAGTTTCCTTTTTATCAAATTTCATTGATCTACAAAAAAAAAAAAAATTTTTTTTCATTCTTAATATTTGATAAAATAAAGCTTAAAATTATACTTCATAACTATCATTAATCATTAAACAAAAACAAAAAAAAAACCAAAATGTTTGCTTAACTAATTTAATTTATTCAATTTACTATTACAATCTTAATAGAATAATATATTATCAATTTAAAAATTTTATTAATTTATTATATGAAAGGAAAAAAAAAAAACTTTTTCCATTTTTGTTCATTAAAATTTTTTACAAATATAATTTATTTCAAATAATATATGCAAATATTTTTTCTTTCTCTTTTGAACAATTTAAAAGAAAGAATTAGAAAAACTTCTATTCTTTTTAACAAAAAAAAAAAAAAGAAAAGAAAATTTTTAATTGAATTTTAATATCTTCGTATAATTACCATACCATATTTTTGTTGCTGAAAAAAATAAAGAAAGAAATTTAAAAAAAAATTGATGCTCAATGAGCATATTATAATGCCTGAGGCAATTCAAATATTCAAGTACCATTCTTTTTTTCTTTTTTTTTTCATACGTTTCATATTGTAAAAATTAATTTTCATTCAAATTATAGATTATAAAATTTTCATCTCAATTAATAAATGCTTTGCTTTAACAGTTAAAAAAAAATTATATTCTTTTCTTTATTTCTTTTTTTTTCCATTCTTTCTTCTCTATTTTTGTTATTTCGCATTTTTTTCCATCTTCTCTTTGTCTTTGAAATTTTTAATGAAATTATTATTAAAAAATTTTTTGCTTTATAAAATTATTTTTTTTTGTAAACACATTCATATAAATTTGTATTTGTACATAAGAGAGAGATAACAAAAAAGAAAAAGATTTAATGAATTGTTTAAAATGAAAAAAAAAAAAAAAGAAAAGAAAAAACAAGATAAAACCGATGAAAATGTGTTTAAAAAAAAATTTAAAAAAAAAATATAAAAAAAAAATAAAACCGGTAGAAAGCTTTTGAAAGAATGCTAACAAATTAATCCTCTTCCTACTTTTTTTGGCTGTAATTCGAAGGAAACAAGCAATTATTTGCCGAAAAAAAAAAAATGTTATATTTATTGGTTGTATTTCATTATTTGAATTCATTGATAATAGTAACTTTTTTTATTTTTTTCTTCAAAAAAATATCTAAACTTTATTTTTGCTTTATTTTGTTATATGCAAAATGCAAATACAACAAAAATCATAATTAAATATATGAATATATAATTTCAAAAAGAGAAATAAAACAATTGTATGAATATATAATTTTACTTAATCTAATAAAAGAATATCACCTGATTACATTAAACATAAAATAGTAATTTTAAAATGTAAATATGAATAAATTGGTATTACATTAAGCGCAATTTTAAAATGTATAAAATGTAAATATGAATAAATTGGCATCAAAGAAGCTGAAAATACTTCGTTTAATTTTATTACTTATTTTAATTAATTATTGCTTAATTACATTCAGTATACCAATTTCAAAATGTTATAATTAAATGACTTTCAAAATGTTGTAGAATGAAATAAGCAATAAATAGTTGAAAAAAAAAAATATGAAAAGTTAAAAGAAATATCAATTTTTCATATTTCATCATTTCTATTTTTATGTTAGTATTACTCAATAAATAACACTAATTTTTGAAATTAATTTTTTCTTGAAAAATAAAATGAAAAATGAAAAATAAAAATAAAATTTTGCTTGAAATTAATTTTTTCAATTTGCTTCACATCCAAATTTTGAACTTTTTTTTTTTTGCATGAACAATTGAAAATTTAATTAAAATACAAAAGTTATTAAAATGAAAAGAAAAAATGATGAATCAAATTTATATCTTTTTTTTTTTTTCGTCGAAATACTAATAACGATTTTATTGATCTGATTGCCAATATTATTTTTTTCTTTTATTTTTGGTTGGGTCACTTTTCCTTTCTTGTTTCTTTCTAGTTTGATAGGGTCATTTTTCTTTTCTCTCTTTTTTTTTATGAGTTATTTTTTTTTTTTTTAATTTTTCATCTTATATAGGTCATTTTTCTTTTTTTTTTAAAAAAAAATGAAATGTTGTCAAAATCATGCCTGTTATATTGACACCTTAAAAACAATGATTTAAATATGGGTTATTATGAAATTTTTACTTCTTAAAATGAGAATTTTTTTTTTTCGAAAAAGAAACAAAATTAAATTTGCATAAAATTAATGCTTAAAATTAAGAATGAATAAAATAAGTAAAGAATTGAAGAAAAAAACAAACAAACAATGAATTGACATTTAGGTGATATTTGATTGTAATTAACAAAAAGGATAGATAATTATTAAAAAATGATTGTACGTTGAAAATATCATAAAAAAAATCATAAAAGAAAATTAAAAAACGATTAAATATAAATCATTTCAATATGACTATAACTTTTCCCACAATTTTCTAGAATAATTAAAAGAAAGAAAAAAAAAAAAGAAGAGAAAATTATTCGACATTAGATCAATAATTGATCTTTAATAGAATGAAATGAAAATATTGTAATACGATTAAAACTTTTGATATTTGAAATAGATGATCAAATAATCAGATGATAAACAATCATTATCAAAGCTAACTAAAAAAAAAAGTGTGAAAAGAAATTTAATCATAAAGTTGATTGAAATTTATGAAAGCATTTATTAAATTAGAATAAATGGAAATAGGTGAAAATGAATGAAGAAGAAATTATTATATCTTAAATATAATAATTCTTTTCTAAAATTTCATTACAATTTCATTTTAAATATTTAAATTAGCATCTTACAATTTTTGTTAAAAAAACTTTTAAATAAAAATTCATTTCATCATAGTAATGTTAAATTAAAAAAACAAAAGAACAAAAAAAAAATGAGAGAAAAAAAAACTACATCCACTTTTTTTTTTTTTCATTCATTTAAGTAATACTGAAATAAATTTAAATGCGGAATTTAACTGTTATCAGAATGAAACATTACGAATTAAATTGAATTGAAATTCAGTAAATTCCGTATAACATTCCGTTTTTTGCACATTTCAATCATTTTTTTTTTTAACTTGTTGCAATTTGTCGAATGAATACTTCATTACTGGTTTCATCATTTCTAATGCAATCATTAAAATTATTTTTTTTTTTTTTTGAAATTATGACTGTCACCATTTTCTTTGCTAATTATTTATTTTTTTTTTTCTTTAAAACGGAAAAGAAAAGAAAGAAAAAACGAATACTGATATATATGTGTGTGTGTGTTTTTTTTATCAATTATATTTTTTTTCACTTTTTTGAAAAATTTTGTAATATTTTTTTTTTATGTTTCAAAATTAATTGCTTACCCAATTCATTAAAACACATAAAATTATCTTGAATTGTGGTATCAATTATAATAATTTATTAATAGTCCATTGAGGAAAGGAAAAAAAAAAATTGATACTTTCAAATTTGTGATAAATTACAAATTTGAAAGTATTAATTTTTACCTAAAATGATTTTACCTAATCAAAAATCAAAATACAAAGGAAAAACCATTAAGTTAAGTTGGAAATGATCAAATTGAAATAAAATTCGCTTATAATTTCGATTAAATCAGTAAAAAAAAAAAGGAAGGAAGGAAACCTCTTTTTTTCTCAGCAATAAATTCCGTTATTATTTCTTTTTTTTTTTTTTTTACAAATTTTATTTTTTGAGAATAAAAATGTATAAATATATGGTAAGCAAAATAAAAAATGTATTCATTAATTTTATATTTTCCATACAAATTTATTGAATATATAAAAAAGAAGAAAAAAGAGGAAACCGAAACAGTGGTTTATTTGTTTATTTTTATAAACTACAATTAATAAACATTCAATGAGACAAACAACATTTAAAAATAAAGAAGAAAAAACGAGTAATTGGTAAATAAATAAATAAATTATTAAATAAACAAAATAAAGACATTTATTATAAATGAAATAATTGAAACAGATGCATTCATTCTTTTTTTTTTTTTTTTTTTTAATATGTCTAATTAATAGCAATGTCGTAACAGTGACATATGTGGGTGACACTTTTGCCGATCATTTTAAACGGGAATTTCATCAACAAATCTCATACTAACATCCCGCTAAAGATGTATTAAAAATTTGTAATAATGAGGAATAAACAATGAAACATCTTAATTAGATATAACTATTTATCAAATAATAAAATTAGGGGATGATTGATTATAAATTAAAATTTTTATTTTTCATCATTTATACATCAATAAATTCAAAATTAATGAACTGGAAATTGGCAACAATGATAATATTTATTCATATTCAAAATGATATAATTGTTGAGAATTTTTTTTAAAAACAGTTGAAATAAAATTTTAAACAGTTAATTGACAAAAATTTAAAAATTATTGATAAAAAAAGAATTGAAAAATTTAGCAAATAGAAATGCATTGTAAGTTTAGAAAGTGAATTTTTCTCAGAGTGTGAATTCAAAATGCAAAAATTAAAAAAAAAAATCTTTCAGATAAAATAAATTATAAGGAATGAAATTATTCTATATAATGAAGCAATTTATAAAACGAATTTATTTGTTTCATAAATTGAATAAAAAAAAAAAAAAAAAGAATTAAATGACATAAACAATTTGCTTGAAATAATTTTCAGTTGAAGAAATAATAATTAAATATGTTAAAGCTGTAATTTATATTTCTTAGTTGAAATTTAATAATTTTAAATTAAAAAACAAAAAAAATAGTTCATAATGAAAAATATAATCTCATATACGTTCAATTGTTAAAGAAATTTTCTAAAAATAATTACCAAAAAAAAAAAAAACAATAAAATATCAAATCAATATTTTACATTAATTATATCACCTTGAAATATTATCTATCATTACGTAAAATATAATCAATCATTCAAGTTTTTTTAATGATATTTCAAAATTGGCCTACTTTTTTTTCATCCATTTATCCATTAATTGTTTCGATCATTAATGATAATATCATATACAAAATTCAATTTTATATTTCTCTTTTTTTCATTTCAATATTACTCAAAAAAAAAAGAAAAAAGAATCAGAAAGATCAGCGATCAATTTTTTTTTCTTTTATATGCATTTTTTATAATTAATAATTTATAATTATCAATCTTATTTTATAAAAATTCATTTATTGTTAAAAAATTTAACATAAAAAAGAAAAAAGAATCAGAAAGATCAGCGATCAATTTTTTTTTCTTTTATATGCATTTTTTATAATTAATAATTTATAATTATCAATCTTATTTTATAAAAATTCATTTATTGTTAAAAAATTTAACATTTCGTCTTTTTTTTTTATTACACTTTTTTTATGCAATTTTTTTTGTTCGGACAAAAACAAAAAAAAAAAAGAAAAGAATGTAAAAAGGACAATGAAAAAAAAAAAACGAGAAGCGATGTTGTAATGAGTTGAAGGACAAAAAAGAAATTAAATGTATTAAAAAAAAAAAAAAATTTTTTTTTTTGCAAATTTTTTTTTTTTTTAAAGGTATATTCAGGTAATTGAAAGAATGTTGGCTATATTTGATGAAATGTATTAATTGCTGATAATGATAAATTTTTGTTGATGATAATAATGATGATGATGATGATGATGACAATGCTATATTGATATTTCATTGTTAGATTTAGATTAAATGTGCATTGCTCAAGGACAAGATTTTTTTGATTCTTTCAATTTTGTTTTCCGCTGATAATGATCATTGCTGTTATCATCATTATCAGCGCTACAACAACCGGTAACAGCTATAGTAGTAGTAGTAGTAGTACTATTACTACTACTACTACTATTACTACTACTATTACGGGCTACTGTTGTTTCCATTAATCGTTATTGAAACCGGTTTTTTTCTTTCTTGATGGCTAGTTAAATTAAATTTTAAAAAAAAAAAAAAAAGTACAATGTTCAGTGCAGCAAGAAAATTGAAAAAAAAGAAGAAAAGTAAAAATGAAAATTAAAAAAAAAAAGATTATTATTTTATTTTTCTTTTTTTTTTTTTTTAAAAACTAAAGAAATTAAGACTTTTCCGGAAATTCTTTATTCTCTTCTTTCTTTCTTCTTTTTTTTTCATCATTTATAAAGTAATTTAATTTAATTTTTTATTTTTTCAAAATGTATGAAAAAATAAATTAAAATGAAGATTTATATATATCGTTTTTTTTTTTTTTTGAATAAATTAATTTATCAATTATATTTATTGATATTAATTTTTACTCTCAAATTTTATCATTTTAAAGGAATTTTTTTATCTGAAAAGAAAATGAAATAATTAAATCTTTTTTTTTTTTTAAATGATTCATTCCTTTTCTCTTTCTCTCTTTCCTTTCTTTTCATCCATATAAAATACATACATTTCTTTTTCTTCGTCTTTATCAAAATGACTTTTTTTTTTTTCTTTCAAAATGAGTTGGTCAAATTTGAGTAAAAATCGCAAGTTTACGGTTTACAGTTTGAAGGTTATTGTCAAATTAACGGACACAGACAGTATCCGATTCATTCTTTAAAATCATTTTTACAAGTTTTTTTAAATCGGAAATTTAATGCACAATTTGAATAGAAATGAAAGATTTTAAATCTTTCAGGGATGTATTCTAATGAAGAATTTCTTATTTCTTTCTTTTTTTTTTTTTGTTTGAAATAATTAAAATTTAATATTAATTCTATATTTATAATTTAATAGGGATGAAAAAATAAAAGGATTATTGTCTCTCTTTTTTTTTATGGATGAAAATAATTACTGTTACATTAATTAAATGTTTTAAAATAAAAAGAAACTTTTTAGTAATATATTTTCATGAAGAAATTATTCAATATTATTTATTTATAAATTTGTATTGAAAAAAAAAACAACAATCGTATTTTCTTTCTTATTAAAAAAAAAAAAATAAACAAATAAATAAGCATAAAGCATTTGTTTATTCTTTAGAAAAAAAAAAAAAAAAAACTACTTGATTCTAACATTGTTATATATTTGAAAGAAAATAATTTTTTTGAATGGAATAAAAATTTTTTGAATGAAATAAAAATTTCAAAAAGAGATTTTAACACTTCAAATTCGAATATTTTATGTAACAAAAAGTAAATAAAAAAAAAAAAAATTAAACGAGTAAAAAACAGCAAATTCTTTGTGCTTAAAATAAGTATTAAACATTTATAACAATTAATTATTCACTAAATTCAAATTAGTAAATCCATAAATATTATTGCAGTGAAATTTTTAATTTTTTTTTTTACATAACAAAATGATTTATTTTTATTAAAAATTTATTGTCTCTTTTTTTTTTTACATATTATTAATTAATTTTTATATATTATTTCAATTATCGAAGTTCATTAAAACATTAGAAACATTACAGTTGTCCTTGTCGTTTAATTTAAAAACGATTATAATTCTTTTATTTCAAATGATTAATTTGTGAATGTGTTTCGAAGGAAATGAATTGAACTTCAAACGTCCTCGCGTATTGGATTGATGAATAGATATGATTGGATAGATGATCAATCGTTTGATTGATCAGATCAATCGATCAATCAATAGATTGATAGAGAAATTGTTGAAAAGGATAGAAGAAGGATTTTCGGACTGTGAAAGAAAATCAAAAGTCAATGTAATTGTGTGTGGCATCCAAAAAAAAAAAAAA
>SSBO01000012.1:23223358-23286418 GCA_005281725.1 Wuchereria bancrofti | reverse complement strand
AAGAGCAAATGAGATAAGTATAGATCAAATAATTTTGTTCATCCGATATAGCTGATCGAATATAATTTAAAAATATAATTTAAACAAGATTTAAAAGTTTGACAAATCATTGACAATTTTGTTAAATGACTTAAACTATCATTCAGCTAATTACAATCAATTATATGTGAAATTGAGTACTTTTTTTTTTTTTTTTTTTTTTGCTCGTAAATAATGAATTCCTTCATTTTATTGTTATTTTTGTATGACATACGAATGTCATCCAATAATGACATCTAAATTAACCGTCTGAGCGCAATTAAACAAAGATTGCAGCCATGAAAACGTTTTACATTTACCATCACTTTTCATTCCATACGAATTTCAGAAAGTAATAATTTTAAATTTAATGATTAGAAATACTCAAAAATAAATATTGAAAATAGGAAATTTATAAATGTTTACGTCAACAATTCAATCATAAAAATAATATTTGAATATGAAAAAATTTATCTTTTCCTTTATCATATCTTTTAAAAGTAAAAAGTCAAACTTTTATTATTAACAATTTAAGTAGTTTAAAGTTAAGTATTTAAATATTTTTTATAGTTTAATATTAAGTGTCATCTTGCTATTACCTTATTTTTTTCTTTTTTTTTTTGAAAAAAATCTTTTAACAAGTAATTAAATAAACTCGTAAACGAATAAATTCAAGTTAGCTGGATAATTTCGATTAAAATTTGATAAATGACTCATTGATTTTTTGCTACCAAAAATTTTTTTCTCAATTTGAACATCGCATTTTAGCGATACAAATCAAAATTTCAGATAATTTTAAAATTAAAAATTAATTTTGCATTGCTATTCAATGTTAAATTTGCGCAACTCAGATAATTTTGAAATTAAAAATTGATTTTACATTTGCGCAACAAGTTTATAAATAAGGTGTAAAAGTTAAGTAAAAAAAAAAAAAATTATATGATTTGCAACTGATATTTTTAATAATTTAAAATTTATTTCGTTGTTAAAATTGCCTAATATTCCATTCAATGCTTACTTTGCATTTTTTTTTTTTATTTGGCTATTAAAAAATGTTAAAATATAAAAATTTAACCAGTCATCAGCGCATTCAAATATTGTGTGATACCGCCTCGATTCAATTTTAATTAATTGCTTGACTAAATCATTTGCAATCATTGCTGATCATTTTTTTCAATTGAAACACTGAAGTATTTTAAATATTTTAGGAATGCATGAAGTATTTGCCACAATGTTTCAACGTAACTTACCTGTTATGCGTCATCCATTTACGTCAAACGTTATCAAACGTATACATTGTGACGTAAACAAACAAAAATACATTGTGACTTTCTTTTCGATCAAAAATATGTGCAAAATAAAATTGCAATTTATGAAATAAATAAAATAATTAGAAAAATAAATGAAGTGGAATAAATTTATGAACTGAACTAATTACTAAATGAATTAGTTTAGAAATTGTAAAATGAGAAAGAAGTAAAAAAAAAAAATCTAAAGAATGTATTAATAAGCACAAATCCGGAAATTTCATGCAAACTAATCCAGAAATAAAAACGAAAATATAATTTCTATTTTATGAATGCTAGAAAAATTTTATTTTCTTTCACAATTTGATTGGAGTAATTTGACTGAAATGATCGATCGGTTTTCCTGACAAATTATTTTAAGTTTATCAATATTATTTCAATAAACTTAAAATATTTGTCGGGATTGTTTTCCTGTCTAGCTCATAATTGTTAATTAAATAGATAGTGCATAATTTGAATTTGAACTTGAAAAAAATCACAGTCAGTGTAAATTTGATTAAGAAATCATAATCATTTGATAATTCGATTAAGAAATCATAATCATTACAAATTTGATTAAGAAATCAAAATCATTACAAATTTGGTCAAGAAATCAGAATCATTACAAATTGATAAGAAATCACAATCGGTATAAATTTGGTTAAGAAGTCACAATCAGTGTAAATTTGATCAACAAATCACAGTCAATGTAAATTTGATTAAGAAATCATAATAATTACAAAATTTGATCATGAAATCATAATCATTACAAATTTGATCAAAAAATCGCATCAGTATAAATTTGACTAAGAAATCAAAATCATTACAAATTTGATCAAGAAATTACAATCATTGTAAATTTGATTAAGAAATCATAATAATTACAAGTTTGATCAAGAAATTACAATCATTGTAAATTTGATTAAGAAATCATAATAATTACAAGTTTGATCGAGAAATTACAATCGTTGTAAATTTGATTAAGAAATCATAATAATTACAAGTTTGATCGAGAAATTACAATCATTGTAAATTTGATTAAGAAATCATAATAATTACAAATTTGATCAAGAAATTACAATCATTGTAAATTTGATTAAGAAATCATAATAATTACAAGTTTGATAGAGAAATTACAATCGTTGTGAATTTGATTAAGAAATCATAATAATTACAAATTTGGTCGAGAAATTACAATCGTTGTAAATTTGATTAAGAAATCGTAATCATTACAAATTGATCAAGAAATCACAATCATTACAAATTAATAAGAAATCACAATCGGTATAAATTTGATTAAGAAGTCACAATCAGTATAAATTTTATTAAGAAATTACAATCATTGTAAATTTGATTAAGAAATCATAATAATTACAAATTTGATCAAAAAATCACGATCAGTATAAATTTGATTAAGAAATCATAATCATTTGATAATTTGATTAAAAAATCATAATCATTACAAATTTAATCAAGAAATCACAATCATTACAAATTGATAAGAAATCACAATCAATAGAAAATCAAATAAGAAATCATGATTATTATGAACTCGATTAAGAAATCACTATCACTACGATATAAAAGTATAAATGTGATGATCCCACGAAATCACAATCACTATGAATCAGATCAAAGATCACAAATTATGACATGAAACTATGAATTTGATCAAGAAATTTTGATCACTCTAAATTCGACAAAAAAAAGGAATCACTGTTAATATATATTAGTAATTATTTGTCTATCGAATTGTTTAAGGATTTAACAATAAGAGGGAGAGAGAGAGAGAGAGGGAAAGAGGGAATATTTCATAATTCATATTTAATAATTGCGGTAATTAAATGGAATGAATGCTTTATTCAACAACTCTATCATATTTTTTTCATTTTTTTTTGCCTGCGAAAAATATTTAGTATAACTTAGTAATATGAAATGATCATCTAATTAATTGATAAAACTTTAAAAATTGTCAAAAATAATATCAAATTATTTTCTAAATTATTAAAAAATATTTAATATCATTCATTTATTTGCAATCAATAAGTACATTTTTTTGCAATTATTTATTACAAAATAAATCTGTGCGCAAAAGTTTTTTCAATTTTTTGGCATTGTTGTTTTAGTATGATACGTTGTTTTTCCATTTTTTTTTGAATGAAAAATTCTGATGAATAATTATTATCCAATTTGTCAATTAATTTTTCATTATGCTTGGGAATGATCGATTTATTAGCATTAATAGCTTCGTACATTTGCGCACGTTGTTTCACTGATAAATTTATGATAGCATTTTCATCATTCAAACATTTTTGATCAAATTTTTTATCACATTTTACAATATTTTCATCTTTTTGCTCCTCAAATAATGCATTTGAATGCATTTTATTTTTCTCTGATTGCTCATTTAAACTATACTGAAATAATTTAGATGGAAATTTTGTTTCCATTTCTTCCATTGGTTTATTAATTTCATTTTTATTTAATTTCCTGAAAAAGAAAATGAAAATTTTCATTTACATTTATCAAATATGAAACTTTTTTTTGTTTTTTGTTTTTTGAAATAATTATAATATTTCTATTATTCAAGAGTATTACTCTCTTCTCTCGTTCCCTTCCTCTTTCTCTCTCTCTCTCTGTTTTCCTTTTTATTGTTTAGGAATTTGATAGCTAGTTAAATTACCGATTAATTCGTTTTAGCTTTTCAATTTCTTTTCCAATATCAATGAAATCTCGTTTTTGTCGAATTCGACCATATGGTCCAGGTGTTCCACCTGGACTAGACCTTAATTACAGCTATTCATAAGCTAATTTTATTAAAATAACCTTTAATACAAATTTTTAAATCAATAAAAAAAACGAAATTAATAACTAATTCCAATGTAAGTACTTATTTTATCAATTTCAATATTAGTTATACTATTTGTTAATTTGATAAGAAAAGTATTAAATTTAACAAATATTAATTAGATATTGCAAGTATTAAATTTAACAAATATTAATTAGATATTACAAGTATTAAATTTAACAAATATTAATTAGATATTACAAGTATTAAATTTAACAAATATTAATTAGATATTGCAAGTATTAAATTTAACAAATATTAATTAGATATTACCATTTTGGTTTCTTTCGATTACGTTTGTAATTAATACTATGTTTAGACATTTCTTTTTCAATAAAAAAATTAAAATGGAATCGTTAAATTGAGAAACAACAGCAAAATGTAATCAGCAAAATGATTAGTAACCAACTGATAACAATGATAATATTTCTCCTCAACTATATTTTTTATTTTATGCAAAAAAAAAAGGAAAATGCAAATTTTTGGCAGAATTTAATTTCAATTTATTATTTTTTTCAATTTTTTTTTGCAATTTATTATTTCAATTTATATTAAAAATAATCATATTAGAATTAACATATTTAAAAATTAATTTATTATTATTCATTTTTATAATGCAATCAATCTATGTGTGAAAGAATAATTTTTTTAAATAAGTCAAAGATTGAAATTACTTAATGATTAAATGAATTTTTGTTATTTTTAATTTCCTCTTTCTCATTTTTTTCTCTTTGTCAAATTTTTGGTTAATTTCTATTTAACTTAAAAAAACTTACTTAGATTGTATGCATAAAATAAATATTCATTTGCATATTCTCAGTATAATTTTATTAATACAACAATTTATTTTAACAATAGAAAAAGAAAAATTTAATAAATTATTATCATTATTTCACATAGTTTTTAAAAAATTTCAACAAATTTAAATTAAATCATTAAAATTTTACAGATGTAAAAAAATTATGAAATTAATATTAAATCATCGTATTATCATGATCAATTTCACAGATAGCACTATAAACAGCATGCTTAGCGCAACATGAATTAGCACATGACCAATCCGACCAAACACCACGTCGTTCCGGAATCATTATTACGCATTCATTCGTACGAACACGTTCCTTATCCGGTTTCATAAAATCCCATTTGTTATAATCAACTGTTGTACCATCTAACCAATATTGTTCACTGATAATATCATCAGTTTTATGCAATTCTAATCCAATAAATACACGCATTGCCGAAAGTGGATGCTTCATTGCTAAATCTAAAATTTCATAAAATTTTTTCAACATTTTAAATTTTTATTTTTTTAATTAACAAAATTTATGGTGATATTATAATTTTGTATTAAAATTAACAGATAATATTTTAAAAAGATGAGAAGAAAGAAGAAAAAAAAAAAAGAAAAAAGGAAATTATCTTTCAAATATTTTTTACAATAATATGAAAATTTGTGAAATGTATAATTTTGAAATTAAATTTTATTAGTTAATATAGTTAACTGAACTAAATTAGATTAAATTAGTAATGGAATAAATTAAATTAAATGCAAAGAAAACAATATGAATGTTATAGAAATACTTAAAATTAAAAGGAAAATTGAATATTTGAGATTATTTTAATACATATTTTATTTATAATATTTTCTTTTTTTTTTTATTTCTTATAGAATTTATATTTTAATAAATTTAAAAAAAGTTGAATTACAAATTTACCAGAAACAAATTGATTTTCCTCATCCGAATCAATGCTTACAAGATGCGCATTAGAAATTTTACATTCATTTTGCGCCTCTGTTTGATTCATTCCGCTTTCCTTTGTTATTACCTATAAAATTAGCAAAATAATTAAAAAAAAAAAAAAAGGTTTAATAAAAAAGAGACAAAAAGTAAAAACCAATCTGACAGTAATAAAAATTTATAATATTCTCTTCTTTTATTTCTTATATAGAATTATTATAAATTAATGAAAAAAATTAATGAAATTTATACATATACTATAAATTAATAAAAAAAATTAATGAAATTTATACATATGCTATAAATTAATAAAAAAATTAATGAAATTTATACATATACTATAAATTAATGAAATTTATTTATAACAAACCTTATAACAATTTTTTGTACTTAAACAATATTTAAATCCCTCAGGGCATTTTGTTTCATCATAATCTTCCCCGGTATCTTCCCTGATTTGGCAAATAGTTGCCCAAGGTCCTAATTCTTCATTAGCATCACAACTGTAATCACTCCATTCTCCATTGTTAGCATTTAATACAACACAACCATTATCCTTTAAATTTTTATTATTCGGTTTTCCGGATGACCAATTCGTATAATCCATCGTTTCACCGGTACAGAAATATCGTTGTGATACATTGTACGGAAATGATTGTAAACCGATATATGCATTTTCCACATTTTTATCCGATAATAAATCTTAAATTTTTTTTTTTTGTAAAAATTAAAATTTAATTGTAAAAAATGAAAATTAAAATTTAATTGTAAAATATTGTAAATTGTTTTATATTTCATATAAATTTCTATCTAATTTCTATTTTCAATTCTTTTTATTACTATTAATATTACTTTTATTATTATTTTTTTCACTGTTAATCTCATAAATCATAAATGGCTCTTTAAACTTTTAATTAATTCGAAATTTATTTGAATTAAAGTTAAAGTTAGTAAAAATTTGATTTTTGTAAAAAAAAAAAATTTCATGAAAAGTTGTAATACTTTTGATATGTTCATTTTCTTCAGAAGATTCAATGGATGCTAGAAAAGCATTTTTACTTGCGCACGTCAAACGCGCATTTATTTGACTCATTGGTTTATCCGACCATTTTATCACCTAAATTGAAATTGACTGATAAAAATAGAATTAGAAATAGTTATGTTTATACAATTTTCAGCACTATTTTATCACTTAAATTGAAATTGACTGATAAAAATAAAATTAGAAATAGTTATGTTTATACAATTTTCAGCACTATTTTATCACTTAAATTGAAATTGATTGATAAATAGAATTAAATACAATTTTCAGCACCACTTTATCACCTAAATTCAAATTGAATGACAAAAATAGAATTAGAAATAGTTTTCAGCCCTTTCTTCTTTTTTTTTTAAATATCTATACGTATTGATAAATTAATTGATAGTGTAAACAAACAACACAAATCGCATTAAAACTAAAATTAGGAAAAAAAAATTTACCGTAAAGCATTTTTGAGATTTTTCATAATAACTGAAATCAATTGGACACGGTGATAACGAATTAATAATTTGACATACTATAATAATAAACATGTGAATAATTTAAAAAAAAAAAAACATTTCATTAAAATTAAATTTGTCTTTCAAAATTAAATATTTTATTAATTTACTTTAGTAAATTATTTAATTTTTCTCATTCTTTACTTATAGTTAGGCAATTTTGTCTGATCAATAAACAAAACAAAAAAAATAAAAAAACGAAATTGTATTAAAATTGAAATAAATTTTACAACTTACATAGAGCGTAGCAAAGCAGTGATATTAGACACATCGTTGTTTGATGCAAATTGAAATTTGAAATTTTAAGCCTAAGCTTTTATAAGCCAAAATTTTTCGCTCTTATCAATAAATATCCATGAAGTTTGATCATTTTCTTTTATCATCACTTAAACTAACAATTTCTTACAATTTATATTTACAGATTTTATTGAGGCAAAAAAGAAAAGTATGATATGATCTTTGCTTTATTTTGTTAATAATTATTGTTGAATTAGTCTCTGATTGATAAATTCTAGAAAAATTAATTCTTCAAAAATATAAGATAGCATATAATATTTCAAAAAAAAAAAAATTATTCAAAAAATTAAATCTTTTTTCTAAAATAATTTTTCTAACTTTTCCTATTTTTTCCATTTTTTATAAATTAAACCTAATTTCAAAAAAAAAAAAAAAAGAAAAAATCATGTAAAAATAGAATTAAAATTTGAAATTTATCATCAAAATAATTCAAACATTTTTTAGCAAATTCCTTCTAAACATTTATGATAAAATTTATGGTTCATCAAGAAATGAGCAAAAATATTTCATTCATAATATGAAAAAAATTTTTCAAATACTATGAAAATTTTTGTCGATAAAAATTTGCAAAAATTAATTGATAGTGAAATGAAGAAAAGGAAAACATAACTGGGAAAAGAAATAAAAATTTAACAAAGCATGAAAATTATTCAAAAAAAAAAATTGTCCTTGTATTATATGGTAGAAGTTCATTTCATTTATATGAAATGATATCACAATGTCATCAAACAATGGCTAATAGTTTTGATTAAAAAAAAAAAAAAAAAAATATTATCAAGAATTGTGACAGTGAGAAAAAAAGATGGAAGAAAAAAAGAAAAGTATTAAAATAATCAAAATTGCAAAAATATTTTACTGTGGAAAAAATTTGAAAAAGGAAAATTATTTTCGCTTTTCTTTTTTGGAATTTTGTATTTAAAGAATAAAAATATGTTTTATAAATACAATAATTAGTTATAAATTTTATTCTCTTTTTTTTAAAAAAATTATTTATCTAATTTCAATTTCATCATTATCACTCAAAAATATTTACTGTGGAAAAAATTTGAAAAAGAAAATTATTTTCGCTTTTCTTTTTTGGAATTTTGTATTTAAAGAATAAAAATATGTTTTGTAAATATAATAATTAGTTATAAATTCTATTCTTTTTTTTTAAAAAAAATTATTTATCTAATTTTAATTTCATCATTATCATTCAAAAATTTTCTTCTTTTTTTCTCTCTCCCTCTCTCTCTCTCTTTCCTTCTTCTAATAAAATTGTGCTTATTACTATTATAAATATTTTTTTTCATGTCTATTATTCTAATTATCATTTAGGAATTATATTTCATAGTAATTTTGCTAAAATTTATTTTATTTTATTTATTTATTATTATTATTTTTTTTGCGCCGTAACTTTCTTTTTTTTTTTTTTTTCATTTTAATAGAAATGAAAATTTAAAATTTTTTCTTTTATTCATTTTTAATCGATCGTTTTTCTCTTTTCTTCTTCTAATGATCCTTTAAATGTCAAAGAATTAAAAATTTTCCCTTTTTAACAAAAAAGAAAAAGATGAAAGAGAAAACATGATGAAAGGCAAAGAGAGAGAGAGGGAGAGAGGGAAAGAGAAGAAAAGAAAAGAGATTAAAGAATTTTATTTTTTTTTATATTTATATATAAATATAGGCCTTTTTTTTTTTTGTTGTATATGTGACAATTCAAAAAAAAAAAATGAAATGATTGAATAAAATATGAAAGGAACGAAATGAATTCATTCTATTCCGTAACAGAATCATAAATGAACCATGAAATTCTGATAGTGATGAAAATGTGATCATTTTAATTTCAATCATTTTTCCATCAATGAAATCTTTTTCATTTTTACTATATTTTATTTCATATGAAATTTTATTTATTAATTATTAATTATTTCTCTCTTTTTCTTCCCTACTTTTATATTTTCTATGCTTCAAAATACTCTCATTTTATCAGCAATTATTCATCTAATTTTACAGCAAATCTTAATTCAATAATTTAAATTAATTACCTCATACAAGATTTTTTTTTCATTATTTCTTATCAGATAATAATTATGATTATTTGTGTGATAAGTTAGATAAGATGAAAAAAATTTTGTGATAAATTAGAGAAGAAGGAGAAAATGATAATACAATGATTATCAGCTAATGAAATTATTGTAACTTTAACATTTACTAATAATTTTCATCTCATTCACTTATATTCGTAATTTATTGAAATAACGATTGATTACTTGAAAAAGAAAAGATTAAAATAGTCATTTCATATTTAAATTTATTGTATTAGAAATATTTAATATATTTAAGAGTAATATGTAATTAATAATCTTGCTTTGTCATGCGACAATAGCGCCAAGCTAGCAATTTTTCCATACCGCAGGTTATATGCACATAGTAACTAATTAATAATATAAATTAAAAATTGATGAAAACTTAAATTCAAATTATTGAAATGTGATAATTGTACATATTGTGTTATTGTATTAACAATTTAAAAAAGGAAAAATAGTAATCAATAAAATGGATAATATTAAATAAATTTTTTTGCTACTTATCATTTAACTGATAGAATAATTCATTGAATAGAAAAATGGCATCTGATTTTGTAAATTTTTTGAACTATTTGAATTTTTAAATTTTTAAACTTGAATTTGAACAAAAACAAGAAGGAAAATTAACAAACATCGAATAATTTTTTTCTTTTCTTCACAACATTATTCAGATATTAAAATATTTGATTTTATAGATTTAATTTCTATAATTATTATTTATTTTTTTTGATTCAAAATATTGGGCAAAAATTTTATCAAACATTGAAGGTAAAGAAAAAAAAAATGCAAACAATATAGATATGAAATGTAAAATTTAGTTATAAGTGAAATTTAGTTTTTAATTTCTGTCAGCAACAATTTCTAATTTTAAAAATTAAATAATTTTTTTATAATTTCCTAATATCTAATAAAATTAGTGAAGTAATAATGAGACGCTTATATTTTCAGCAAGAAGAAATTAATATAATTAATTTTTTCATTTTTCATTTTTTAAAATTTCAAATATTTCTTGTTGACTTAGTTATAGTGATAACATGATAATATGGTATGTGTTAAAATTATAATTAGTATAATTGTTATCACAAAAATTTTGCATTGTTGAAATTTTTAAAAATTAAAAAAAGAATAATTAAGCATATTATAAAAATAAAAAACTCTAAGATGTTAAAATTTAGAGATTATATTTTAAAGAGATATTAATAGATTGGAAGAATTAGAAGAAATTTTATAGTTGTATTTCAGTAATAAAATCGTATTACATTATTTTAATTAATTGAAAATATAATTTCTTTGTTTTTTTTTTTGAGTATTTTAAATATTCAAAAAAATTTTTAACTATTGACATTCTTTTTTTAATTTATATTAAACTAATATCTGTTATTTTAATTGATGAATTTCAAATTGTTTCAAAAATATTTCAAAAAAAAAAAGAATTTTTTTTTTTTCAGAATTATAAATGAAATGAAATAATGAATAGTTGTAATGTTAAGCGAATACTATTAATTTGAAAAGATGATAAATATTAGCTACGTGGTAATATTTATTTAAGTAAAAAAAACAAATTTTTTTTTTTTTTAAAAAAACGGATAAATTAAAAATTTATTTGAAAACCTGTTTTAATACAATTTGTAAAATGCATGCAAGATAATAATGAATATTAAACGAACTATGAATTATAGCAAAATATTTCGAAGATAACAGAACATAATGACTTTTAAATACTATCAAAATTCTCTTCCATTCTACTTCCCGAGATTTACCGTATTTTTATGTAACTTATCTATTTCAACAACAATTTCATTCATTTTTAATTTTATTTATTATTGTTACTATTATTATCATTATTATTATTATTATTGTTAAATTTTATTTTAACTGATAATTATGTTCGAAAAAAAAACTATTATTATATCGTTTTTTTTATGAGAAAAATATTGTATTTCTTAAAACAAACTACAACACTAATAGTAAACAAATTATAATATTAATAATAATTAAGCAAATTAAATTTTTTTTCTAATAAATTTGTTGATTTCAAGATTTTGAACATTTTATTGTAGCTTATTTTAAGTGATATAATGATTCGTAGATAAGATTTGATCAATAGAACGATTTTGATATGATAATTTTTGTTGAAATTCCTTTCATATCAAAACTTGAACAATTTCATCCAAACTTAAATCTTGAACAATGTTAGAAATTATTGTTAATTTCGAGAATGACATCAATTATAACTCAATGTCTAATCATCAAAAATTTGTTTTCTTTTTCAGAAATTTTCAATGTTTTCAAAATATCAAATTCATAAACAAATTAAATTTTCGATATTTCTCATATTTATTATTATTGCTAATAACGATAATGTTATGGAAGGTTCGTTAAAATAAAATTTTTTCTTTTTTTTTTCAATTCTTTCAATAATTTTTTCAATTTTTTCAACAATTACTAAACGGTAAATAACAATTGGACAATATTTTTTATATGTTTAAATGGATTTGTTTAATTTTTGAATAATTTAAAATTTTAAAAGTTAAAAAATTACCATTTTAAATAAAAGTTATTGAGTTTAGCGATTATAAATTTTAACAAATTTTGTTTTTTTTCTTTGCATTTTTAACAAATATAACAAATTTAAAAATTTATTTTAACAAATTTACACTACAGCTACTAAACGACAAGTAACAATTGGACAATATTTTTTATATGTTTAAATGAATTTGTTTAATTTTTGAATAATTTAAAATTTTAAAAGTTAAAAAATTACCATTTTAAATAAAAGTTGTTGAGTTTAGCGATTATAAATTTTAACAAATTTTGTTTTGTTTTTTTACATTTTTAACAAATATAACAAATTTAAAAATTTATTTTAACAAATTTACACTACAGCTACTAAACGACAAATAACAATTGGACAATATTTTTTTCCTCATGCAGCATTATTTTCGGATTATGCTTTGAATACAGATGCGCATTTGTTAGCTGAACCAATTTATGATGAAATTATTCTTTTACCACAATCGAATCAACAACAACAACAACAACAACAACAACAAAATTTAGATGAGATGAGTAAAGCAAAATTATTTCCTATTCCAATTAAGATTTTTTATAAAAATCGTTTCAAATCATTTCGAGATATTCGACCTGTTCAACGAGAATTATTTTACAACAAAAAAACAGGACAATATACGACCCGAAATAATATCAACGGAACACGCATTATTATCCCGCATGGTTTGTTTATTATCCTTTTTTTTTTTTTTTTTTTTTTTTTTTTTTTTTTTGGGTTTTTTTTTTTTTTTTTTTTTTTTTTTTTTTTTTTAATTTCTATTTCTGTGGTTTTTTTTTTTTTGGCTTCAAAAATATTTAAAATATTTTATTTGTAATCAAAAAAATGACAGTGAATTGATATTTGAGAAGGAGATTTGATGACACAAATATTAATGGTTGATTAAGTTGAGCTAGAAAAAAAATCTTACTCCTAACAGATCAGCAAATGATCAGTAAAAATTTGGCTCACAATATTTATTAATAGATTTGAGATTAAAATTTATTTCTTAGATAGTCTAAGAAATATTAATAAAATTCTTGGCTACTGTCTTAGATTACAATTAAAGTAAAAATTTTGATACTGCGAATAAATCAATCAAATTTAATAATATAAAAATTTTAGCATTGAAAGAATAATTTATTTCAAATAAAATGTTAGCAGTAGTAGAACGATAATTACGAATAATCTGAAAATGACAGAAAGAGATAAGATAAAATTAAATTAAATTTATCAATTTTTTCATTTCATATTTCAAACAAAAAAAACAAAACAAAACACAGTTTGATATTACAGAAATTTGTGTTGAAAATTTCATATCTCTCGAAGCTTTGTAATAATAAAAGAATTTATTGGATAATTTGAATGGAAAAAAAAAATTTTTTTTTTTTTAAAATTATTCAATAAATATAAATAAATAAAATTAATTAAATGAGTATATATTTTCAGATGAAGCAATGACAGATATTCATATTAAAATGAATGTTAACAATACTGATAATATTCATGCAACACTAATTAATAAAACACCAATTTCGATGATATCAAACGATCAGCAATATCAGTATGGTGGATATACCGGACGTATTATCATTGATCTTACTGATAATGATTCTAGTAAAGTAGAAAATATCGATCCAACTCAAATATCACAAAAAAGGTTGCAAAAAAATGGAAAATTTCCAAAAATTTTTTTTAATGATAAGGATCAATTTTATCCTGAAATGACATCACAACAGGCACGTGAACGTTTTTTTCGTAGCAATACGGAAATTTTTAATCAAATTTTAAAAGTGAGAAAAGATATTGATAGTTTAAAAAGTGATATTCGAAAAGTTGAAAAATTTATGCAACATATAAATTTGAGTGTTTCACAATATAACATTAGTAATATTATTTCACAATTTGATCAGATGAAATTAGCAAATAATTTGAATTATGCTAATTTTCAATCTCATCAAATTGTTGATAATTTTTTATCAAAAGAAAATAATATTTCTGATATGATAGCTTATAATAATTTGCCACGAATAGTAGGTATTATTAATCCAATGTTAATGTCACGTTTACAAGCTAATGTTGCTGCACCTGTATTAAAAGAAATGCAATTAAGAAATGATTTAAATTTGAATGATGAAAATATAACAAATTTAACAAAATTTCCAATTGATTCAAATCCGGAAATATTTTTCAATGAAAATGAACAAATTATACAATTTAATCAAAATAAACCAATAAAACAAGAAATTAGTAAAAAACAAAATTTATTTCATGCAAATAAATTTAGCAATATGCTAAAAAGTATTATCAATGGATGTGCTAAAATTGAAAATATTCCTCAAAAATTAGCAACAATTGATGATGATGATTATAAAATTAAAAAAGATGAAATTTTAATTAATAATAAACAACAAAATTTATCACAATTTCAGCTAATAACAACAACAACAACAACAACAACAACAAATGCAAATGCAAATTTTTCATTATTTGTAACAGTACGATCACCAAATAATGAAAAAGAATTACCAAATATTTCTGTAACTGAAGCATATCAACCATTTTCAATTACACGTTATACAGCTCATTCAAAAATTGATTTTCGTAAACAATTTCATAAATTAAACAATTACAATAAAACAAAACCATTGATAAGAACACATCAATTGATTAATCCAATGAAATCAGATAGCACATCATCACCTTATTTAACAAAAAATACTTCACAATTTGAATTTAATAATAATTCAAATGCTTTAATACTAAGTTTTGCATCACCTATAGCATCAAAACAATCTATTACAACTCCAATTTCATTTTTATTTTTAAAAACAACAATTAGTAATGCTATTACTAATACTAGTATTCCAATTACTACTACTACTATTACTACTACTACTACAATTATTACTAGTACTAATACTATTACTAGTACTACTACTATTACTACTACTACTACTCGAATTTCATCAACGTCGAAAAGTCTTCAATCAATTTTAGGTTTTGAAAAGATCAAAAAACATAATTTAGATGCAATGCCGCCATTAATTCCATTGAAGCCAAATTTTTTTGGTAATAATTTTGATGGTATATTTGTACCATGGTTTAATAAACCAAAATTTACATTATGGCCTGAAAGATTACTTCGAAGAGGATAAGTGAAATTTTTTTTAAAGTTAGAAATATATTATTTTTTAAATATAAAATATTTGATTTTTCAATTTTTTTTTTCTTCTAAAGAAACAAAGTGGAAATTATAAAAGAGAATGAAATAATGGAAGGTTTTTCTTTTTTTGTGCATTAACAAACAATGATAAATATTGATTTTTTTTAAGAAAAATATTAATTTTTAAGAAAAATATTAGCTAATAATTGGAATGAATTACTAGAATAATGATTAAATAAATTTTTAATCAATAGGTAATTAATAAATATTAAAATTAATGGCGCGATCATTTAGTTAGTAATTTTATGTATGATTGCATATTTTGATAGCAATATAAGTTAAAGTGAGATCAGATCAGTATCTCTGGGTATGCCATTTCTGTAATTAATTAATTAGTAATATCAAAAAAAAAGAACTGTAAATTTAATAAATCTAATTTCATAATTATATCAGCAAATATTATTAATTAAAATTAACGACAAGAAAAATTTTTAACATTTTGGTTTAATTTTTTTCCCATTTGATAAACATTAATTTCCTGTTGTTTAAATGTTTATTGTTTATTTGTTTAATTGTTTACATGTTTGTTTATTTATACAGTATATTGATAGTACCATTGCTAACATGTTGATACGACATATTAATATAAGCTTTAAATTATTTTGCTTTTTTTTTTCTTCTTTTTTCTGTTATTATCAATTGATGGATTGTTTATCAAAATGTTGCATCAATTTTTTTTAATTAAAAATTCTTCTTTTCATCCGTATTTCTTCCATTCAACAATTCACATTTAAATGAGAGCAACAAATTTAGAAAGAAATCAAGCAAAACTAAGAAAAAAAAAAAACTCTCACAAAATGCTTAGATCATTTTTTTTTTTCATTTTTATTCTTATTCTTCCTTTTTTCATAAGAATGATTAGGTACGTCTACAAAAAATGTTCACTTTATTTAATTCTATTTTAATCTTTTTTTTTTAAATTATAGCACACATAACAGGAAGTAGTATAGTTCTGGTATAGAATAAAATGACGAATTCATATAATTCCGATACGGAAGAAAAAGCGGATGATATGATACAGTTTTGGTATAGAATAGAAAATAGTATAGTTCCGGTGCGGAAGAAAAAGAAATAAGATTTGCAGTGATTGTATTAATTTTTTTTTTTTAATATTTTTGTATTGAAAGGGGAAAATTGAAAGATATTATTTGTTTCTTATCGAATAGCTTATCAAATAGTATTGAAAGCTTTCTGGAAAAGCATTTTTAGATTATGCAAATTCTTTGATCGATTCTCTCTCTTTCATTTTCTATCGTAATGCAAATTATATTCATTTTACATATTTTTGTCGCTGAGAATGGTCAGAGCAATGAACGAATGAATGAATGAAAGAATGAATGAATGAATGAACGGAATGAATGAACGGAATGAGTGAACGGAATAAGTCAGCGGAATGAGTGAACGGAATGAATGAACGGAACGAATGGACGGAATGAATGAACGGAATGAATGGACAGAATGAATGAATAAACGGAATGAATGAATGAACGGAATGAATGAACAGAATGAATGAACAGAATAAATCAACGGAATGAATGAACGGAATGGATGAACGGAATGAATGGACGGAATGAATGAATAAACGGAGTGAATGAACGGAATGAATGAACGGAATAAATCAACGGAATGAATGAACGGAATGGATGAAAACGGAATGAATGAACGGAATGAATGAATGAATGAATAAACGGAATGGATGGAAACGGAATAAATGAACGGAATGAATGAATGAACGGAATGAATGGACGGAATGAACGAATGAACGGAATGAATGGACGGAATGAATGAATGAACGAAATGAATTAACGGAATGAATTAACGGAATGAATGAAAACGGAATAAATGAACGGAATAAGTCAACGGAATGAATGAATGGAAGAGTGGATAATACTTATTGAAATGTACCAATCATACATTCTATCTGAATGTGTCTGTCCATATGTTTTATCCATGTATGTGTATGTGTGTATGTGTCTGTGTATGTATGTGTATGTGTGTATGTGTCTGTGTATGTGTGTGTATGTTAAAATGTAAATGCATTGAATATGTAAATATGCGCGCTGCTGGATGCATTAGGAAAATAAATGATATGGACGAAATGGAAAAGAGAGGAAGCAGAAAGATTAAACATAAAAGTTATTTTCCACTGAAAGTCTGTCAAATTCTTTTTTCTTTCAGTTTTTTTTTTTTTTTTTATTCTCACACTTTTCGTTTTTTTTCTTTGTTTGAAAAATTTCATAAAGTTTACGAAAAAAAAAATTCTATCCTTATTATTATCATTAACACTTTCTAATTAATTAAAACTTATCAGTCATAATAAAAAAAAAAATGAACGATTACTTATTTTATGATATCAGTTATTTTTTTTACATTGTTGATATCTATTTTTCTTGATTTTATTGAAAATAACATTTTTATTTTTTTTATCTCTTTTTTTTTCCGAATATATTAATATCAAAATGTTATATGTATCATTGATAATAGATGTATTATTGATAATAGATCGTTGATAATAGATGTGTTAAGTGTAAAATATGAAAAAATGATTCATATATGCTAAAATTATGGGAATTGAAGTGAAATTGAATATTGAAAGTTGAGAAATGTTAATCTTTTAGCGAGAGTAAATACATTAAATTTGCACAATCTAATAGATAAAGCATTCAGGAAAAGAGAAAAAGTGCAAATAAAATTAATTAATCAGCTAAATTAGCTTATCTATTGGGTAATCTCATTTTGAATTTTGAAATTGAAAGGGAATTTGCATAATACATTACTAATTATTTTTAGATAACATATTATTAATTATTTTTACTAATTATTTCATAACACATAACTAATTGTTTTTAGATAACATATCAAAGAAGTCCACAGAACATGGTTATAAAATCGTTGTAATTTATATAATTTTGTTATGAAATCGTTGTAATTCGTTGTAATTTATATAATATGGTTATAAAATCGTTGTAATTTATATAATATGGTTATAAAATCGTTGTAATTTATATAATATTGTTATAAAATCTTTGTAATTTATATAATTTTGTTATAAAATCGTTGTAATTCGTTGTAATTTATATAATATGGTTATAAAATCGTCGTAATTTATATAATATTGTTATAAAATCGTTGTAATTTATATAATATGGTTATAAAATCGTCGTAATTTATATAATATTGTTATAAAATCGTTCTAATTTATATAATATGGTTATAAAATCGTCGTAATTTATACAATAATAAAATCGTCGTAATTTATATAATATTGTTATAATATCGTTCTAATTTATATAATAAGGTTATGAAATCGTAGTATTGTTATAAAATCGTTGTAATTTATATAATATGGTTATAAAATCGTCGTAATTTACACAATAATAAAATCGTTGTAATTTATATAATATGGTTATAAAATCGTCGTAATTTACACAATAATAAAATCGTTGTAATTTATATAATATGGTTATAAAATCGTCGTAATTTATACAATAATAAAATCGTTGTAATTTATATAATCTGATTATAAAATCGTTGTAATTACATGAAAATATGGTTACAAAATCATTGTAATTATACAAAGCGGTTATATTAAAATTATTACAATTACACTTTCAAATCGTTACCATAATCATTGTTAATTATCATCTTGCATTTGACATTTATAAGGTTTTAATTATGATAATATTGCTGAATCAGAAAGATCTGTAAAGATATTGCTATGTTATTAATAATTAAACAATTAACATTTAATGAAATAATTCCACATTTGATTGTATCAGTAGTTCCAGTCTTTGAGAGTGATTTAATCAATTTCATTAATGAAACATTAATTAATTTTAAATCATTCGCGCCACACCAATCAATCTTTAATCTAAAATGTTATAATGATATTATATATGTATGAAATCAGAATTCTACATCATATAAGAGATCAGAAAAGTAGATTCGTAATCATTTTGCTATTGTAGTCCTAAAAAAAAAAAAAAAAAAAAAGTAGTGATCAATTAGTCGCCTACTAACTAACATTTAAAATTTCCAAATTTTAATTTGCAGAAAAGACAATGAAAGATCATTTAATTCGTTTGGTACTGTCTTACAGAGCTTTTAGCACTTTTTCCGGAAAATGAAAAGAAGTATACTCTTGAAGAAATGTATAAATTTTTGAATTGAATTGAATTTCTTTCAATTATCAAATAATTTCAATGCAAAATTCAATCAATTTGATCAGTTTCATTTCAATCATTTGATAAAAACAAATTTTTAAAAGACGTTATTCAATCATTCAATAGGAAGAAATGCTCATCCCATTGATAATCTATTCCTTATCAATAACCAGTTTAACAAGTTCGCCTTTAAATTTCTCCAATTTTATCCGATAGAATCATCTGCTATCATCACCTTATATCATTATTACAGCATTCCTTTTGTTTATAACTATTAAAATTAGTCTAATATATTGCAAAAAAAAAAAAAAAGCAAAATTCTCATTCTAATCATTTCCATTCTTTTTATCATTTATTTATCACTTATAATCGGATAAGGAATAAAATTTTAACTATTCCCATTAATAGTTTTAACTTAGATTGATACAAATTTATATACAATTTTTTTTTTTTTTTAAAGAAAAGGAAATTTAGTTAATTTGTGATTCTAAATTGTGAAATCATAATGCTTTCTGAATAATTACTGATGTTATCAGTATCACTGTATCAGTTTCACATCCTTCCACTTATGGTAATATCAAAATTATCACAAAGATTTTAATCAATTTTGTTCATTATTTCTTATTTGTAATAATTACATGAAATTATTCATCTTCACTAACTGTTATGTAATAATTTTTTTGGAATTTTAAGTTGTACTTATCAATAAAATAATCAGTCGTACTATCAGTAGCATAAATGAATTAAATTGTAATAGCAAAAGGTTAGTTTTAAGTTAGCTAAAAATTTTTAGCAAAATTTTATAGATTTCTTCAAAATTGACAAATATGTTAGAGGAGGATATTTTAGTTTATAATATTATTAATTATTCAATTATTTCCAGTTTAGACCATTTAGCTTGTCAGAATTAATTTTATTCATTCTTCTTTTCAAGCAACTCTTTTTTTCTCTTCCCCTTTCTTTCCCTCTCTTCCTCTCTCTCTCTTTTACCCTCTCTTTGGTTTTTGCTTTTGTATTTAACATCGGAAAATTTGCTTTTCTTCAGGTTTATATAACATGATTGATACATTCAATGATAAATGAATCAACTATCATTTAAGACAAAGTAAAAAATATTTCAAATTTTTGCGAAACATTTTAAATTAACATTTTTGTAAAATATTTCATATTTTTGACAAAACAAAAATGAAACATTTTTAAATTTACATTTTAACTTAACATAATTTAAATTAATTATCATTTATAATTAATATACATTTATTTTTTTTATTACTTAACGATATTAAAGTAATATTTTAAAGTAATATTTTATTTCAAAGTACTTTGATTCCTTTTTTTTCCTTCTCCTCTTTTTTTTTTGTTTAGGCCTCGAAGTGATATCAAATGGACAATGAAACTGCGAAAGGTATGTTTTTAAATTAAATTCTTATGAATTATTCAAATCGCATATCATATCAATGATAATAACATTTTAAATTGATGTCATTTAAATTTAAAATATTTTCATTTAATAATTTATTTCATTAATTATAATTTTATTTGTTTTTATGAAAATTTTATAAATGATGGAGAAAGGAATAGAAAAAAAAAAGTACTAAATATCCATTATTAAATATTTTTTCAGTACGGCAATAAGTCATCGATACGATACGGAAAAGATCCGATTTTATCTTCATCTTTTACAGGAATGAAAAATCAGGAAATTAAACCGTTTTCGCTAAATGTATCATTTTATTTCAGGAATTATCCAAAAAAAAAAAAAAAGAAAGAAAAATATTTGAAAACAGGAAAAAGGAAATTATTTTGATTACTTAAATATTGAATGAAAATTTTAATAAGGAAAAAAAAATTTAACTTAAAATCATTTGATAACAATCATTTTTTGAAAAAAAAAAAACATTTTTTTAATTTTATATCTTTTGATTAAATGATTTCATTTAACAAATTAAATTCAATTTTTAGAAATTTTTTTTTTCGAATTAGAATTAGAACTTTTTAAAAAAAAAAAAAAAGAAAAATTAAATGATTAATAAAAGATGGTGTGATTATTTATAAAATTATTTATAAAATGTTAGTAACACAAATATGATAAAAATTTATAGGATATAACAACATCTGTTTTATCATTTAAATGTTCATTTTGTGACGCATATATGTTTACATTACAAAGGTTAGTTATATTTAATTTACATAAAATTCAAATAATCATCTTTTTTTTTTTAAATGTTTCATTTTTTTTTTTGCAAAATGATTCATCATTGTCTTTTATTTTCCTTTTTTCTTTTTTTTTTTTTAGTTTTATAATTCATTTAAAAAGTTCACATCCAAATGAAGATATATCAGAAATGCTCAATGATAATTTTCAATCATGTATTACTTCAGTTGAAAAAGAAAAAGTGATAACTGTTACTTATAGTAAGTCTTTTTTTTTTTTTTTTGATTAAAATTATAATTGAATTAAAAATTTTATTGAAAAATTTCCATTCTAGTTCAAAAATGATTTTTGTAGTTATATTATAAATAATTTTTTAATGAACAAATTAAATTTATAACTATTTTATTTCATTTTTTTTTTTTTAAGAATTTATTTAAAAAAATTTTTTTTTTGTGTTAAATTAATAAGTTTTGCAGCTTTTCCAAAGCAAAATTTTAACTTTTGCTGCAATTCGAATGATTCATCATCATCAAATTCTGACACATCATTATATTCTCCAAAAAGCGTCGCCAATTGTTATCGAAATTTGGAAAATGAGGTTTGAAAAAGTTAATGACAACAAAAAAAAAAACAATTAGAAGTGAAAATAATTTTTATCAGTTTTGTCTTTTCTGTTTTTGATAAATTTTAAATTTTAGGAGCAGGAAATATCAAATGATAATTGCACAAGTACTGATACATCTGGAGCAAATTCAGCTGAGGTTTGGACTATTTTCTAGTTTAATTTTAATTTAAAATTCGTTTCATCACCAATCCTGAAATTAAGTTTACAATAACAAATAAAAAATTTTGCTTTCAATTTTTTTTTTTTGAAATTTTCCTTATATTAACTAAAATTTGCTTTGTTTTTGTTTTTGCTTTAAAATATTTGTAATAACTAAACTATGCAGGATGATAGTTTGATTTCAACTGAAATTACTCGAAATTCAAAATTCGTAAGAACCGGAAAATGGATGAATAATGGTCATTCGGAAGAAACTACTGATGATATTACTAATTCTCAAGAAAATGCTCAATTTATGGAAAATTTATTGGATGAAGCATCTAATTTCTTAGCAAATGTAAATTTTTGAATTTATCACTTATCATATCATATTTATCAGATAAAACAAAAAAAAAAAAAAAAGAAAAAAGAGAATAATAAATTTTAATTTTAAGCAAACTTCATTGGATGGAACAAAAGTTCATACTTCAACTATTGCGCCAACATTACTTATAGACAGCACTCGTCGACGTCAAATGTCAAATTTTGAAAAAATCATGGCATTAACTTGTCAAAAATGTGGACAAAAGTAAGTCATATAAATTTTTAACGAAAAAATTTTAAATTACTTATTTGTTTGTTTTAAATTATGCAAATTTAAAAATTACTTATTTATTGCTTCTCATTCTGTTTTTTCAAAACAGTTAATAATGATAATGACACTAATAATAGTTAATAATAATGAAAAAAAAATAGTTAATAATGATGATAATGACACTAATAATAATAGTCACATAAATTTTTAACGAAAAAATTTTAAATTACTTATTTGTTTGTTTTAAATTATACAAATTTAAAAATTACTTATTTATTGCTTCTCATTTTGTTTTCCAAAATAGAAAAATAGTTAATAATAATAATGATAATAATAATAATGATAATAATAGTCACATAAATTCTTAACGAAAAAATTTCACATTACTCGTTTGTTTGTTTGTTTTAAATTATACAAATTTAACAGTTACTTATTTATTGCTCATTTTTTTTTCCAAAATAGTGAAAAAAAAAGTTAGTAATGATAATAATAATAATAATAATAATAGTCACATAAATTTTTAACGAAAAAATTTAAATTACTTGTTCGTTTGTTTGTTTTAAATTGTACAAATTTAAAAATCACTTATTTATTGCTCATTTTGTTTTTAATAGTGATAATAATGATAATAATAATAGTAACATAAATTTTTAACAAAAAAATTTCACATTACTTGTTTGTTTGTTTGTTTTAAATTATACAAATTTAAAAATTACTTATTTATTGCTTCTCATTCTGTTTTTTCAAAACAGTGAAAAAAAAATAGTTAATAATAATACTAACAAATAATAAAAATACTAATAAATAAATAAATAATTGTTATCATTGATATTTATAATGATTATTACTACAAATATTAAATGAAATTATATTTAATTAATAATTAAGGTTTAAAAATCGTTGTATGTTAACACGTCATACAATTGAACATAAACGAGCTAATAATCCATATCGATGTACGATCGATGGTTGTTTGGATTCATATGCAGAAAAACGAAAGTATGCTTTTATCAATAAATTTTAAATTTATAATGAATATTTTACTATTTTTTTTCTTTTTGCAAAATAAAATGAATTAATATTTGATTAATATTTTGAGTTACTTTTTAATTATTTCAATTTTACAATTTTTTTTTTTTTAAATTATTTCAATGTTAATGGTGTGTAAAAAAAAAATCAAGATATATAATTAGTTGTTAAATTTATTTAACTCTTCAAACTTTTATTTAATATTTTTGCATTTATCAGTGATAACAAATGCATAGTTTAATTTGGTGATAAGAAATGTTATATAATTAAATACTAGAATAATAGCATTAATTGCTTCAAGAGGTTTCATTTTTTGAATTCAATAACTTATTTTATTTGTGCTAATAAATATAATAAAAAAAAAATAAAAATATTTATGACAATAACTTATTTTATTTGTGATAATACTTTCATTTATTCACATATTCGTCTGATATAATTGATATGATAAGTTTTTTTTCTTATCACTATTACTTGAATTTCATTAGCATTTTTCTAAAATAATTTTGCAAGAAAAGCATTATTTTGTTATTCTATTTTTTATCATTTTAATCACTTTTATTATCATTTTGCTTTTTTCTTACATTTTTGCATAAGTACATTTATTTGATTTAAGTATAACAATTTCGATTAATACTTGGTATTAAAAATATTTTGTCCTATTTTGATGGATAAATTTAGCTTAGTTTTATCATTTAAATATTTTTTTTTTCAAATGTAAATATAATTTGTTAAATTATTGCAGATTAATTGCACATTTAAATTATAAACATATCGAATTGTCAAAGAAAGAACGCGAAATAATGATAATGAAAGGTGATGAATTACTCAAAAAGCAACGCAATATGTTAGTTATTTACTCATTTACTTTAAATTTTAAAGTAATTTAAATTTTAAAATATTGTTTCTTTCTCATTTAGCTTAATTGTAATGAAAAGAAAAAAAAAATTTTTTTTTTCCTTTTTATTTTCATACAAAATAATTTATATTATTCAAAAATTTTATTTTTTTTTCTTTCCTTCTCATTTAGCTTAATTTTTCTTTTTATTTTCATACAAAATAATTTATATAATTCAAAAATTTTAAATATTTTTTTTTTTTTTAGATCATTAAATGGATCATCAACTTATTATTCAAAATTATTACCTATTATTTCACCAACAATTGATATAAGACAACAAACAATAATACCATTACATCTTCCTTCATTATCTCAAGCAGAAACAATTTCAATCTCAGTTACTACAACAAAAACTTCCGCAGCAAATAATGATCAATCATTAAAATCATTATCAACTGATACCACTGATATCATATCAACAAATCATATTTTAAAAAATACATTAGAAAGTAATGGAAAAGGAAATGAAATATTGCTAAAACGAACTAAATCAGGAATGGTTCATTTTGATAATGTTAATATTACACCATTTATGTCTAATTCTACAGGTATAATATACTTCTCAAATTTTACCTCATTTAACTTTTTTTTTTTTAAATCATTAACTTTATTACATAGTAATAAACAACAAATTTTAAATTAGTGTTAAATTTTAATATTTTAATACATATTTTAAAATTTATACTAATTTTAATAAATTCTTTTAATTTGTTGTAAATATGTTTTGTTTATAAAATTAATATTGCAGTATTAAAATGTATTTAAATTGATATGACACATTCATTATTAATTCATAATAAAATTTTACCTCATTTAAGTTTTTTTTTTTTTAAATCGTTAACTTTATTACATAGTAATAAACAACAAATTTTAAATTAGTGTTAAATTTTAATATTTTAATATATATTTTTAAATTTGTATTAATTTTAATAAATTCTTTTTAAATAAAGAAAAATCAATTGTTGTAAATATGTTTTGTTTATATTTCAGCATTAAAATGCTCTCAAACTGATATGACACATTCATTATCAATTCATAATAATCTCGTAAAAATTGAAAGAGACAAGAAATTAGATGTGACAACACCAAGTACCATTATTTTAAAACAAAATTCTGGAAATCGTTCGCTAACAGTACGTGAACTTCTTGGTTTAAATGTGACAAATAAACGAAAAATAAAATGCAGTATGTCTTATTATATCGTTCCCTCTCTCTCTCTCTTTTTTTTTTTTAAAAAATTTAAATTCAAATGAATAAACTATATTCCAGTAAAATATATTTTAAGTGAAATTCCACATTTTTTTTTTAATTTTTATTATTTTGTTTTCTTTTTTTCTTCGCCTAAGCTATCATTTGATTAATTGATTTTAATATATTAACAACAAATTTGATCATAAATTTATTTTAGATAATTTTACTTAAATTTTTTCAGCAAATGAATCGCTACCAGCTGCAAAACATTTCGTCAAATCGAAATTTTTGAATAAAATTGGAAAAGAAAGGAACAATTTGATCTAAAGCACTTTTTTTTTTGCTTTTCTGTTACATATTTCATTTATGAAGCAATAATTTTTCAAAGTTGCAAAAAAAAATTTTACAATTCATCAATCATTAAATAATTCTCAATAATTAATTAAATCCATCGAAATATAAATTTTCATGTCATATTAATTTTAGTGAGTATTATTGAGTATTATTATTATTACTATTTTTATTATTATTACTATTATTATTATCATCATTATTATTACTATTATTATTATTATGACAAGCAATTTGTCATAATTTTAGTTTCTAAATTAAAATCATATTTCGAAATTTTATTAAAGGTATTATATTGGTAATTAAAAACGAAATCGGATATTTTTTTGATTTTTCTTTTTTTTAAAGTTAAAATAATAATTAAGAAAGGTGTGTAATTCATGAAATAACTCATATCCATTTGTTTGTTTTTTTCTTTTTTTGCGTGTTCAATTTTTCTTAATTCGAAGAAAATTTAAATTTCACATTGCAATTATTCATACTTACCGTATCCTAATTTTATCATAATTAAATTATATCATTTTGAAAGAAAATAATTTAAAAATTAGCTAATTTTTTTTTTCTTTGTGCTATTATTAATAACTATTTATAGCTTATTTGCTGAATATTTTTTTTTTGCTAACAAATCTAATTATTACAGAAAATCAAAATTTAATAATTGTAATATTAACATATTACTGTTTAAATTATGGAAGATAATCTTATAAATTTTAAAAAAAAATTTTAAAAAATCAATTTACCGTTTAAATTATGAAAGATAATTTTATAAATTTTAATGAAATCAATTCTGCATTCCTGTGATTATTTATCGTTTGCTTTGTAAAAATTTCATTTATTAAATAGTTTATTTTATGCATTTCAATATTTTGATAATTTAATTTTGCATCACTTTCTAAAAAATATTTATTATTTGTCCTTGTTATCGGTGCATATCTTATCAAAAATTTATTTTTATTTTTTGAAAAATTGCGCTTCTCTCTATTGAATGAACGATGAATTAAGCTAATTCCATTTAAATGATTTCTTTAAAAATGAGCGCACTTTTTTGAATAAGTTAAAATGCGCAAATGGGATAAATATTTAAAGTGATCATTGTGAAGCACAATTTTGATAAGATTTAAAGATCTTATCTTTATTGTTCGACCATTTATTTCCAAAAATTTAATTATTAATGAATTTTAAAAATTCAATTATCTATGTGTAACATCGATTTTAAGCTAATAATTCTCATCAAAGCTATTCATTTTATTCGATTCATGTTATCTGGTTCAATCAAAATAATTTTGAAATTCATTGTTAAAATATTAAAATACATCCAAGCGCAATAATTCAAAAAAAATTTTTGAACTTTTAAATCTGCTAATGATAAGATTTTTATATATTGTAAATATTGTGTATCTGATAAAATGCAAATTTTGCGCTTGCAAAATTACAATTTTAGTTTTTCAAAAAATGTAATTAAAAAATTTTCATCGTGTGCAAGTTTATTTGTGATAACTAATCAGAAGCGCAATTTTTCTCACTGAGAATATTTTCACCTTTTTTTTTTTTGCTTTTTCAATGTTTTGCTAAAGTAATAAAAAAAAATAAAATGATGATATTATAAACAAAATTAAGCAATGACCAATTAAATCATTTCTCAATTGTTTATTATTTAATTGAAAAGAAAAAGTTAAAAAAATTTTTTTTTTATAATTTCTATTCAAAAATGAATAACTATTTGAGATATTTTCATAATTTCTTTCCACTAATAAAAAAAGAAAATTTTTGATTTTTAATTTTGAATAAAAAATTTCAATGTTATCTATTTTCAAATGTATCTAACATTAATTTCACGACATTGTACTTTTGTTATCAGTGTGCTATGATAAAATCTAACAAACAAGCATTCATTGATTTTATAGTCATCAATAAAATGATAAATAAAAAAAAAAAAATAAAAACGCCTACTAATATCATAATTGAATGCGACTTATGCGTTTATTTCAGCATTAATTTTGAAATAATTTTAAAAATATTCATTATAATACAATGCTAGAAGATTATTTTCATTTAAATTAATTTAAATTAAAAATATTAATTTAATGTTTGAATTTGCTAATTATTGATCAGTAAGAATGTATGGCAATCAATTTTATCATCCTCTGATAAACGTAATATTGAAATAATCAGATTTAATATGTATTCCATATCTTTTTGTTAATTTTAGTCATTCATTTATCATTATTACATTTTGCTATGATTAAATAAGAATGATTAATTCATATATCAGTAATTTCAATTTCCATTTAATTTGATTGGAGAACAGAAAATTAAAAAAACTTTACTGAAGTATTACATTTTTAATTAATTTATTTTTTATTACTTATTGCTACAAATTGTAAATTTGAAAGTAATTAGTAACTTTTATTACTATTAGCTACTTTATTATTATCATTACAATTATTATTGTTATCATTATTTTCATTATTATTTTTATTATTGCTATTATCATTATTATTATTATTTATTATTGTTTTCGTTTTATTTTCTTGTCTTATTCCATCCTAGGCTTTAGTAAGTTTCTCATTAGCAAAAATTTATTAGTCAAAGTGATAAACGAATGATTACTCTTTGATAAGAAATAACTTCAATTAATCAAATGACATTTGTCTAATAAGTTTATCTCATTTTCTTATTACTAATTCTGGAATGAATTTTAGTAGAATGATTAAATTATCAGAAATGATTAAAATTCGTTTTTATTTACATTCTTACGATGATTAGCCTTTTAGAGAGATTTGCTCTTAATAGCAAAGATTGTTTATTCTTGCAAATTTGCCTTAATGTTAATTTTTATTGTCTCAGTTCATCATAATTGATTTGATAAGTTCATTTCTTAAAGTTGAATTTTAATTCAATCTGTTTTGAGCTATAAATAAAGTTAACAAATAAAATAGCTAAACATTATTATGCTATTTCAATTTTGCACAATTAGTGATTCTAGATTTTAATATTGATAAAATTTCTTATCCAAAAGTATCTCAAAAAAGTTTAAAAAAAAAAACCAAATTAAGTTTAACATTAAAGAAAAAGACTTTATTTTAATATTTTGAAGTTGAAAATAAAACTTCAAAATCATCGAAAATTGAGATAAGCATTATTCTACTATTTTCTACTTACTTCTTAAATCCTAATAATTATAATAATGCTTGTCTACTTATTTCAAATTTTAATTTTAATCCTAACCTTATTCATTTCAAATTCCAACTGTATGCTAATTTATTTCAAATTTCAATTTATGTTCATAATTACTAGCACTGATTGATATACAGCCAAATAAATTAATTTATATGAAAACGAATCAATCGCTTTTTTAAAAAGTAATAATTGACAATCATCCATTCCTAATATATGAATCATAAACAAGTGATTAGATTCAGTGCAATAAAAAAAAAAAAACTTGCAGTGATTATCATAAAATGGAATGATATCATTTTATAAATCGAATTGACAAAAAGTAATAATTGACAGGTAAATTCTAAAAAAATAAAAAATAAAAGTTACTAATTTAATTACAGCAAAATTATTCAAATAAATGTTTACCAAATTTCATTTCCTAGCTTTTAACTAATATCTAATAATTATTTTCAAATGATTCTGTCTTCTTTTTTCACTCCTCAGTTAAATTTTTAATTTGATGAGTAACAATAAGATACACATATATATTATTTAATTATTTGTTTGTTTGTTTATTTATTTATTTGTTTATTTATTTTTGATTTTTATTCTTTTGTCCAAACTTTAATAATCCAAACTTTTTGTCCATTATCGTTTTATTTTTTCAATAAATTTATTTGATCATTACTTGTGCTGTTTTTTGTTGGATTATTTCTTTTCAGATTTTGTTTAGAAGGGAAGAAATTAACATAAATTCAATTTACATTCAAAAGAAAGAAATGAAGCAGAAAGTAGAATGGTATTAAAAAAAGTTTGGATTATTCCATTATTCACATCTGTTTTCAGTTTTTCTGCTTTTATCGTTTCGTAAGTTATTATTTGATTATTTATTTATGTTTGATCAAAATTCATAAATTAGGAAAATTTTTCATTCATAATATATTAGTATAATATATTTCATAATACAAAACTTTTATTTAGCATTAAAATTTTAATTTCAGGAATGATTTAAAGCTATAATATAATTTTAATACAAATCACAGTATTTTGTATTGTTTGTAATACTAATAAAATATGATAAGTATTACTACTTTTTATCCTTAACTGTTTTATTCTATTCTTATTTCACTTATTTTGCGAGAATTTTAGGATAGCAAAACTACTGCAAGCATTCTAATTTTAGGATAATTATAGAATTTTGAGATAGAATTTTTCTAAATTGATAATACTTATTAATAGTGAAAATGTCATATAAAAAAGACAGATAAATTGGAGTAGAATATTTTATTTATGAAATTAAAAATATTTTATATCTGATATATGATAGAATGTTGATAAATTATATTCGTAGTTCATATTTAAACCAATATTGAATTATCATTTTTGAATATTTTATTTATGAAATTAAGAATATTTTATATCTGATATCTGATAGAATCTTGATGAAAATTATATTCGTAGTTCATATTTAAGCTAATATTGAATTATCATTTTCTTTTTTTTGCAGGTATTGTATGGCCTTATCAGAAAAGCATATCACAGCATTTTGGCCATATATTAGGTAAAATTATTTAATTCAAATATATTTTAACACTAAACTTTAACATTTTCAATTGAAATCAGTGCAATTGGTTTGGAATCGAATAACTAAATAAATTAAGATGAACAAAGAAAAAAAATTTTTAAAAAAATTTACTTTTCTAAAAAATTCGTAAATGCCACCTGTTTCTATTCACACAATAATCAATTAATTTATGCAATAATCAATTAAGCGTATACGATAATCAATTAATACAGTAATCAGTTAGTTCATACAATAATCAATTGAGCGCATACGATAATCAATTAACACAGTAATCAATTAATTCATACAATAATCAATTAAGCGCATACGATAACCAATTAATTTATGCAATAATCAATTAAGCGCATACGATAATCAATTAATACAGTAATCAATTAATTCATACAATAATCAATTGAGCGCATACGATAATCAACTAATACAGTAATCAATTAATTCACACAATAATCAATTAAGCGCATACGATAATCAATTAATTTATGCAATAATCAACTAAGCGTATACGATAATCAATTATTACAGTAATCAATTAATTCATACAATAATCAATTAAGCGCATACGATAAACAATTAATACAATAATCAATTAATCCATACAATAATCAATTAAGCGCATACGATAAACAGTTAATTTATGCGATAATCAATTAAGCGCATACGATAATCAATTAATTTATGCAGTAATCAATTAAGCGTAATTATTTGTGGAATGAAAGAAATGAAAAAAATTCACTTAATCAAATGATAAGTATGTTTACAAAATATTTCAGTGCAATATTTACAATGAATTTTAGGTTTACAAAGCATAAACGAATATTTGACATATTTATGAACTGTAAAAAAAAAAAGTTTAAGAATTGAATACCAAAAACTTTAGAAAGTTTTTTTTTTTTTACATTCCAATCATTTATCAATCAAAATTACTGGCAATTATTAACACTTTAAATTATCATTTATCAATAAAAATTTACTCGACAAATGAACAATTTTGCGATATATTTTAATTTAAAAAGGCATCCTCATTCATAAATTGACCTACTGTTAAACTGATAATTTTGTATCAAATATAATTAAATTTCTGTTCAATCCATTTAAATCATTGTCGAAAATTAAATTTCAAAATTTTATCAGTAAAATATTGCATCAGTAAATTTAAAATTTAATTTAATCATTGCATTAATCATGTAAAATACCATTAATATTCATTTAGTTTTAATCAATTTTCGTTAAACTTTTAAAAAGAAAAAATTCAATTTTAGTGACAGTGGTACATTAGCGCCAGAAAGTTGTATTTTTGGGCAACTTCTTAATTTATCTGCTGTTTTCTGCAAGTTTTATTTCTATTTTATTACTTTTTTTTTGTCCCTTCACTTTATCAAAAATTTTGATTAGTTTTAAGCAAATGAATAAATATGTTTAAAAATTAAATCAACTTTAAATTAGCCGATGCAAATGCATTCATTTCACATTTAAATTTTTACGCAAACTAAATTTCATATTCACATCAAAATTTGCAAAATCTTTTTACAATTTTAAACAGGTATCATTTAAATTATGCTTTTCCTTCTCTTTTTTATGCACTAAAATTAAAAAAAAAGAATATATCCATCAATTTTAAATATATTGTTTAAAAATTAAATCAACTTTAAATTAGTTGATGCAAATGCACTCATTTCACATTTAAATTTGTACGCAAACTAAATTTCACATTCACATTAAAATTTGCAAAATCTTTTTGCAAATGTTAAATTTATTTGAAAAAAAAATAGTTTTAAAAAGTTTTGAAAACTAATTCATTTATTTTTCACTTAACAAAATTTAATTTTGATTTTTCAGTTACAATAACTGCATATTTAAGACATCGACAACTTATTGAATTTTATTGGCATCATTTAAAACAGGTATCATTTAGCATGGAATATTTTTGTTCGAAGAAGAAATAATATTTTTTAATATTTATAAATTTAAATAATGTATTAAATTTTAATAAATGTGCACATAATTAGTTTGCTATCATTTTTTTTTTCAACAAACTTTTGATTATTTTACATCCTTTATTTAATGTTATGATTATTTCGACAAATTTTTATTTGATTTTCTTCCTTTTTTTTTGTCCATAAAATCATTTAAGCTTAATCTACCGCATACCATAGAGCATTATTTATTTAAGTTTTCAAAATTAAATAATTTAATATTCTATTCAAAAAAATTCGTCTCTTTTTTCCAAAAAAAAAAAAAGTTTCAAAATTGTAAGATTTGAAATTTTGAGCAATTATGATTTTAAATAGCGAATATTTTGGCAGTTCTAAATGTAAATACCCTATTTTTGAGTTTTGTTTTATCATTGGATTCAACAATTAAACTTATTTTTTATAAATAATAACTGATAAATTTATAAATACTCCATCGATCAGTGAAAAATTGAAATTTTATTTTCCTAACTGAATATGAATTCCGGAATTGCTTTTACAGAAAAATGGAAATTGGCGAAATTATAGTACGATATACTTATGGTTTGGATATTTCTCAGCATTCGGTGTCAGTTTGACTGGCAATTTCCAAGTATGATAACAGTTTTAATCACTAATTTGATAAGATAAAATTGATAAAATACTTAGAGATATTTTTTCTTATACTTATTTCGGTTATTCTTGCTATAAATTTCATTTTACACCGATAGATTACACCAAAATTTTGCAAAGGCTAGCATGCGCAAAATGTAAATTATACTACTTCCTGTAGCTTTTGTAATTCAAAATTTTTTCAGTCACTGGTAGGAAAATTTGATTTTTATTAATTAATTTTAATTATTATAGAATTAATTAAAAATAATATCATTCCTACAATCATTTTCTTCTTTTTTTCTCTAAGTAATTAATAAATTTCTCGATTAGAAAATCAAAAAATGTGGAATAAATTTGTAGGAAATGAGCCTTGTTATGGTTCATTATATCGGTGCATTGATGGCTTTTGGATGTGGCTTAGTATATACTTGGGCCCAGACTATTTTTAGTTATTGGATGCAGCCAAGATTTACAAAATCTGTAATACCGCATTGTCGCTTATTTCTAAGCTGTTTATCAACCATTTTCTTCATTACTAGTAAACATTTCTTTTTTTCTTTTTTTTTTTTTTTTTAGTCTAATAAAATGTTGATAAATTAATCTAAAAGAATGAAACGAAGCTTATCTGTTTAGCTAAATCATTAAAAAATTCTTTTGAAGCAACAAAAGATTAATAAAATTATGCTACAAAAATATTTTCCTTTTTTCTTCCAAAATCTTTGCATGTTCTAATTTTTATAACATCTAGTAAAATTTTAATTAACCTATAAATAGTCATATTGTGCAAAGGTAATTAGCATTTATCATACATCATTTTCTTACCACTCATATATTTGCAATAATTTTGTTCCAATTAAATTTTGTGATAAACTTTTTCCAATAGGTTTAATTTCGAATACTTCTTAAATCGTATGAATTTTACTCCTAAATATTATTATCAAAATATTTTAATAAATTCGTATTTAAATTAAACTGCAATTTTCAGCGGGAATATTTGGAACAATACTTGGTCAGCAGCCGACAAATTGGTTTGGCCGTAAACAACTTTATAAATGGACACCTGAAAGTCCGGTAAGGAAAAAAAAAATTAATTATTAGTTAAGTGAATTATTAAATACATTGATCAAATTTCAGAATTCATTTGAAATATAGCATTATGTGGAATATGTTTACCCTGTTAAATGTACTTAGAATATGGCATTCTTTAAAAAAAAAAAAAGATTTATAATCGTTGATATTTCCAATCATTAAATAATTAATAAATTAATTTAAAAAATATTAATAAGTGAAAAAAAAAAGAAGCAAACAATTCATAATTCATTTGAAGTATAGCATTATGTGGAACATATGATTGCTACTTGCTCGGAATGGTTGCTAGCAATTTGTTTCGAATTTTATATTCTTACTTTTGCAATCGAATTTCGTCATGCAAGCTGTCATGCACCAAAGCTAAAACTTAATTTGGATACAATCTATGAAAATAATCAATTTAATGCTAATAGCGCTGATAAAAATATTTTAAATCATACTGAATGTAGCAATCGAAATAGATGTGATAATAATAATCATTCAATTAGCATTACTTTACCAATTGATTTCAAAAATAATATGAATGATTCATATTGTAATAGTAATGATACAATAATTGATCGTATGAAATTACCTGTGCATTTTTATTTCTCAAATAATTCATCTAGATTATAAATCAAATTTGTTAGCTTAATTAATATTTATTAGCTTCATCAATAATTCGTTTTTAGGATATTAAATAATTAATTACTTGGTTAATTTGATGTTAAATTGGTGAAATATTTCAAAATATTAATTACAATGGATTAGTTTCATTTTTTCTATAAATTGAATCATTAATATTTCTCATTTTATTCATTAAAAAGATATTAAGAATGTTAGCACTGCCTTTTTGTACTCAATAAATGTTCATTAACTAATTGTTAATTGTTATTAATATTCAAACTAGCTGTTATCAATATGTTTCAAAAAAAAAAAAAAAATGATAATAATAATAATAAAAGTTAAGATACCATTATCATGAATGACTTAAGTTTATAAGTCTAACAAAATACTTTAAAATTTAATCGATTAACCTAATTAATTGAATATTTGTTCTAATATCATCAGTTTAATTTCATGCTATATTAAAATTAAATTAATAAACTGAAAGAAGGAAATCAAGTAAGAAAGAAATAAGCTTATAAGGAACAATAATCTATTAGCCAAGTATAATACATCCCTATTTATTATTGATGATAACGGTTATCATTATGGTGATATATCATTATTAAAAGAAAAAAAAAAAACATATAACGAAAATGTGCTAATAGAAGGAATTATTCTGTTCATATCAACAATTATTGATGATAACGGTTATCATTATGGTGATATGTTATCATTTTGCTATATTTACAATTTTCTATTAATTTTCACACGCTTGCTTGCTTATTTTCTCTGTCAATAAATATAGTTAATGAAATGCATACACAACATACTACTGCCATTTATAATTAATTTCTCATTTGTAATTAACAATATATTGTACTCGATTTAACATCAAAATTTGTCCTAATTTTTTGTTTGAAACTTGCAAATATGTATATAAAATAAATAGAAAATACTATTCAAAAATATAAATATGAAAATTGATATATTGTATATACATTATCATTTGCAATAATTGCAAGTAAATTATTTTATAAATAAATAACTTATTATGCAAATATTGTTTTAAGGTATTATGTAAAGTAAACAAAGTTTTTAACATTCCTAAAACTTTGTTTACTTGAAGCAGTTTAAAAATGTTCACGAAAATATATATAAGTAGTAATGTGAACAATGATTACAACTTATGATATTTTGATCAGTGGATAATTTCAAAAAAAAAAAAGGACATTAAATGACAGCGATTGAAAAGCAAAGAAAAATTTTACTCTTATTCTGTCATTTTCAATAATATGAATAATTTGAAGTAAAAAAAATTTTAATAACCGAAATTAAGAAATCTAAATTTAAAAAATTTAAAAGGAAAAAAATTACATAAAATTTAAATGTAACAAAATCAAATCAATAAATAATTCCCGAGTAAATTGGCAGAACTACTTGCTACACGACAAAAAAAAAAAAAACTACCTTTTCCGAGACTTCTTAGACATCAATCACTCTAAATTCTCCCGAGACTTCTCGAACCTCAATCACTCTTTTCGTACTGTCATAAAAATTATTCCAATAATTGAAAAAATTTGAAAGAGAGGAAAATTTCTCAACTGAAAATACTAATGATAACATACGGGAAGAGAGAAGAGATAAAAAGAAAGAAATAGCCGAAATGAGAACAGAATGACAAGTGTAGAACAAATGTAAGAACAGAATAGAATAAGATAGTTAGGAATAGAATATGATAAAAAGGAAGAAAATGAATTAGAAATAGCAGCAAACTGTAAATGCATGCACTTGTCTTGCACTCATGCATATTGCATGCATGTAATGAGACGAATTATTGCACTGGTTTGTTGCATTCATCCGAATGCTAATACAGTCTAAGGAGTACTCGTTTTGAAAACTGCAATCCTGGTTCATTAATTCATCGAATGATGTATATTGTTGCATTTTGATGAGTAATGCATGAGTTATGCATGCAAGGTAAGTGCACAGTGGCATAAAGTATGTGATGAGTGCATATTCTGCACGATTACTTGCTAATTTTAGATTCTCTGAGTTATGTTTCCACAAACTTGCACTGCTGAAATGTTAAAAAATAAAATTTCTCAATGATAAAAGTCGACGTATATAATGCTAGCATAACTGGTAAACAATACTTTATTCTAATGTAACGTAAATGTATGTAATTGTAATATGAAGATATGATTATTGAATTAAGGTAAACGTATTTAACTGTAACATGAAATACAATAGCATGCAGCGTTTGATTAGTAATCGTAGAAATACGTAGAAGTAGTAATAGTATAGTAATGATAATAGAAATAGTAACAAATAGTAGTGATAGTAATAGCACATAGACTTAGTGCAGGATGCGAGTGGCTATGTACGCAGGGAGATGTGTGTCTGGTGTATGTCTGTATGTGTGTGTATGCGTATGTAGGTGTAGGCATGCGTCAAATGACAACGTGGAGCAACGAAATGGCTTGTGCATTTTACCCTGCTATCATCGTTTTTATTTAGGATATCGTGAAAATGCGAAACAAAGAAAAGGATTGCATCCGATTCCATTCAACTAGCAATTTTTTGGGAGATTTATGTTGAGAAATGTTGGAAGCAACGAGAAGTCGGGAAATAATCAAATGATTTACTTGTCATTCTTAGAAGAACTGTTTTAGCATTCAGAATAATGGTTTCCTAGGAGATGAATTCATAATTTAGTGATATCATAAATTTTGTATATAAACCTTCCCACAAGCTAGTCAAATCTACTCTGGTAGTTGTAATCAGTTCCACTTATTCCTTCTTTTCTCATACCACATTACATTGGAGATATTAGATAGTTATTCCAAATTTTAGCTGTAATCATCCTCTGATATTCTCTTATATATTTTATAGATACCGTGCATCTTCGTGAAAAATACCATTGGCAGACGTACGTGTGTTGCAAGTTTCAGATGAAAACGTAAAGGCAAGTGATAGTTAGAATAGATCAATCTAACAATATATGACATTATATTACAACCGATCGATATCTAAACCGTAGTGGGGAAAACAAAAATGATTTTGCATGATCTTTAGTTTCTCGGGATTTGGGTATTTCCCTATCAGATAGTTGAAGTTAGTCGAGTTATAGCTATTTCCGGGATTCGTCTCCTGTCCCAAGTTTGTCAGCCGGTGCTATTAATCACTCGTACTCGTTTAAAGCAGATACATTACGTTAGCGAAGTTAGCAATTAGTGTGTAAATGATTCGATTGTAGTAGATAATAATAGATAAAAAGTAGTGATAGTGCTTTAGTCGATATGTCGATTGTTTAGTTGTTCAGTCGATATGTCGTGGAACATCTGTCATCGATTTTACATGTCATCGACTTCGCTGGAAGATTCCGTTTGAGTAGAAGTCGTAATACTCAAGAAAAGCTGAAACTTTGAATAAATCGTCAATATCCCATAAGTCATATCGAAACTTCGATAACAAGGCAAATAGCAGTCGTTGTGCTTTGATAATTTTATTTTGCTCTATGAAATTATAATGTGCCATTTATATCGTGAACAACAGATAAGTTGTAGTTGTCCCTTTCTTTGGAAGTTAGTATCATTTTCACGCCATCATAACGTGTATTTATCAGGAAAGATGCTTGTTCAGAAGTGTCTTATTTTCAGGTAATTAAAAGGGCGTGAAAGTTTTTTGTACGCAAAACAGAGTTTAGTTTGAAATTATATCGAAGCAAAGTATATCGAACTTCTGGGATCTCGCAAAAGCTGCTAGTTAAAGTAAGGACAAAGTAAATTCTATCACTTAAAGTAACGTCACCAAGTAACTCAGTGGCAAAGGTCCAGAGAAGATTTATTAACAGCAATATTCGATTTATACGAGTACTGCAACCACATGTGAAATGCAGTTATAAGATTGAGATTAGGATAGATGTATGCTCTGTTGTCGAAATATGTTATTCTGTCGAACACATACGTTTGAGGAGTTCTGGGAATTCTTGTGCTTCAGCATTATTCAGGATAATTAATCCTGAATAAAAGTTTGATAAGTATCGGATATTGTTTGCTTATTAAAAATATAATGATAATCGTTTGGTGGTAGTAGTAGTAACGATTTCTGGCTTCACACTTTTTCCCAGAAAGCGCTCCATTTTGCAATAATTTGCAAACGCATGTAATTATTAATAAAAGTGAAGAAAATGTTATACAGCCATTTCTTTCAAATTGGATTCATTAGCAAATAAAACAGCGAATCTGAAATTTAATAATTTCAGTAAGACTTGGTGGGTACTGGAAAATCGTATGGATGACCAGAAGCAGTTGTTTTTGTTTGCATTCCCAGTTCCAAGTAATGAGGATCATTTAATCGATCGGTAATTGATTATCCGTTCACAAGTAGTGTTTAGCATGCTTTGTTGAATTTTTATGTGGGTATAAAATATATTCAAGCTTTTTTCATACACAGTTTTATCGAAAATAACAAGGATGGAGTTTAGCTATGGTTGTTGTAATGGTAAAATTTTTTCATCTTTTGTGTTTTACAGTATAAAGGAGGCATCAAGTGCTCGGAATCAGCATGGCGCTGTATCAACAGCAGCATTAGCTAACGTTGATGCTGATAGTATTGCACAACTTGTTGTTGGCCCGAATCATGTAGCATTTCTATTTAGGGTATGCAATTATTTTCAGCTTTTAATTCAAAGATAAGAAATATTCGAACTTTTATCCAGGAAAACTGGATTTTGTTAACACTTGAACTATTTGGAAATTGTTCATAGTATGAAGTAAAACATTCTAATTATATTTTGTAGTGTGGTCGTGTTGCTCGATTAAAGTACACTTTAACAACTGCTACTAAAGAGGAAAACACCACCGATGACAAAAGCTCAACTGGAACAGGCGGAGGTGCTGGTTCGGGAAGTAGTGGTACTGCTAGCGGGCCTACAACAGGTAGCAGTGGTTCATCTACCAACACTGGTTAGTTATTTTTTTCCAGAAAAAAAAAATGAATCAAGAGGTTGATTGGGTGAATATTTCTTCATTTTACCTTAAATATAAATGGTCATTTTTGCGTTGTTGTAATTTCAGTTTTCTGTTGTTTTCAGTATTAAGTCGTGGTGCAAAAATTAGACGGGTAATGATGGCAGCGAGACGGACGGCGGGTGCATTGGGCGAACGTGCGGGTGTGATTGTTGATCGAAGTCGACCGCTTGTCCCTCTTAGTGCCATTCCCGAAGATCTCATTGCTCAAGCCCAGGTGAATTGTTCTGGTCTCAGAAATGTGATCATTTCTGAATTCTGTAAATTGCGCATAAGAGTGATAGAGTGATATTTTCTCTCTTGTGCATGGGAATGATATTTTCTGTCTTGATCATTTGGAAATGAAAATATCCTGACATGGATTAATTGCATTTGTCTTATTGTTGGATTTTTTGTTTAAGGTTGTTTTACAAGGAAAATCACGTGAAGTTATTGTACGCGAGCTTCAGCGAACGAATCTCAATGTAAATGAAGCTGTAAATAATCTACTCAGCCGTGATGATGAGGACGGTAATTGTTTCCTTCAGAATTAATTGCGAGCATAATTTCCTAGTTCATGCAAAAAAGTAATTTCTTGCACTTCGATCCTAAAATGTTGCTTTCAGGGGATGAAATGGATGAAGGTTCTGAAGCATATCTCCCTGAGGAGCTTCTGTCGTTGTTGGATGCTGGATTACGAAGTGATTCGCATGGAAGTGCCGTAATTGATGGTGACAATTTGTATGCAAGTGGCGAAAGTTTTGATTATGTTGTAGCGAGAGATATTGCTCGAAGACGAGTAGATAGGGGTTAATCCATTCATAAATTGTTAACTGCTTAGTAGTAGAAAGTAGAAATTTCTCACTATGCATAAATCTCTTATTTTTAGTGCTTCTTACTGTTGATACTTTTATTTCAGATAAAAAAAGTGATAAAGCAAAAGAATTTTCTTCTGAAACTTACACGCGTTTAAAATATGATGAAAAATTGCAGTATTGGGGTAAAGAAACGGTGAGTTTGTTTTCATCCAAATGTGAAAGTAAAGGTCTTTGGTAAAAATCTCGTCACTGTTGAGTATAAACCTGCAATTGGACTCTCAAGATCCTTTGATGGCTGACGTAAAAATTTTGAAAGTAAATTTGAAAGTAATAAAAAAACATTTTCTATATGTGAAATTGTTTAGTTTTCGCATAACTTATTGGTTTAGTCTTTCTTAACTTAGTCTTTCGTCTTTCACTGTATTGAGTACTGTTGATGTTTTCGATTGACTTCTTTAACTGCAGGATATGTTCCCGACGGGTGTAGCGAAGTTTGTGAAAATAGCTGCTATGATTAGTGAATTAATCGCTTTAGGCGATAATGGATTTTTCTATAGTTGGTCATGGAAGAATGACGGGCACGGTTCAATGACCGCGCACCCCTTTGGTACCAGACTTTTGACAAATGTAAGTTACACTGCACAGATTTTTGTTCTGTTGATGTATAAGATTGTAGGAATTATAATTCAAGTTTTTATTATAAATTATCGGCTTTATTTCAGGCACCGGATGAAGAAAAATTTGTAGATTTAGTATCATGTGCATATCGTGCATGTGTTGTAACGAATATGAATAGGGTAGCATCATTTATGGATGGCGAAGCATGTGGTATGAAGGTATCTAACGTGCTATTAACACCACTAATGGAAATACCGGATGGTGAAAAATATGCATCACTATACGTATGTCCGATGTATTGTCTGGTGAAGACTCAATCGAATAGCTGTTATTGGTGGTACTTTTTTTTTATCCTATTATTTGTTAAATGTCACCATTTTTGTTCTTAATTTTTATGACAGTAGAAAGTCCTGTTTTTAGATCCATTAAAGTTGTTTTTGGTGGTTATGAATTGCTCTTTTTCTAGGGGTATTTATCCATTTAATGAAAGACGGAAATTATGGGAACGGATGCGTTCAAAATCGCGTCGCAGTTCAAATCTTGCATCACCTGAAGTGGTTGAGGGTTGCGAAGTTCGGACGAAATCGCATCCTATATACACGACAGGCTCAATTGCTTTGAACTTCAGCTCTGGAACACCAATGGTTGGAGCTTATTTTGAAAAGCTTGTCATCAGCGTAAAGACATTCCAATTAAACAGGCTAAAAACTGGTTTCATATTTTTCGTGAAATTTTAAGCTTGGAAATTTCAATGGTTTGGATTAGATGAATAGAGTTTTATTTAAAGGTTGGCGCTTTAATGGAATCAGCTTGGACGCTGTCTGAATTATGTAGGTTTCGAGTAATGACACCAGCACAGCACGATGAGAATAGCGATGATGACGGTTCGTGCCTCAATTCTTCTGCGCATCAGTCGACTGATAAAAAAGGCTCCTTGAATCGTGAGTTAATTAGAATGCATCTCAGCTGCTCCTTATCCCCAATAAAATTCTCATATTTATTATGCTTGTACTCCAATGTGAAAAAGAACGCACCGAGTTAATTGGTCGATTCAAGTTGGTGCAAACCTACAATATGCGCGTTTTGACATTATATGAATGGTAATGTCTGTGAGTTTTTTAAAAGGCGAAAATATTGATGAAAACTGTAACACCAAAGTGAAGCGACAGTTTTTGTGGGTTAAAATTGACTTTGTGGGATTTTTATATTACATACCTAGTTGACTCTCTTCACGCTTCTTAGCTGCATTCTAATTTGCCATGTAGTAGTAGCCTTTTTCTTTAAAAGAAAGAAATTATTGCTTCTGTTTAGTTGAACTCTAAGGTTATGTGATGCAATTCACGCTTGGACTTTGTCTCGCTTCACTTTTCAGTATTTTGGAAAATTACATATTTTTTACTTCGGAATGGCTGATTCCATTTTCACGTCATCTTTCAGTGTCAGCTGTATTTGTATGGGTAATATTTCATATATTCTTAATGAAATTTTGAAATGTCAGACTTCTTTTTCTGCTACGAAAAACCATGTTTTCAGAATATGGTAAAAGGCCACGTGAGGAGCAGAAAGGAAATACTTATCGGGAAACTGCATGGGCACTTAATGAAGTCATATTCATCCACAAAGAAACCTCACAGGACACAGCCATTGTGAAAATTGTACGCTTATTTCCTTTAAGACGAAAATTAACGATGGTTTTTTATTTTTTTTATCTACTTCATTACATTGTTATAAAGCAAAAACTTAATCTTAATCGACTTTTTGAGTTCTGCAGTTGATGACGTGGAACTTTTTTAGGTTGATGGAGCTTATTGCGGAATTGTATATAGACCGGTCGTCTCTAATGATGGTGGTGACGCAGTCAGCCAAAATCAAGATGCATGTGATTTAGGAAAAATTCGACTGATGCGTAAAGATGATCTTGTTGTTGTAACACCAAATAGCAGAATACCTTGCTGTCCTGAGAATTTTCAAAAGCATATGCAGAAAATACAACTGCCGGGCGGTATATCAATGAAAAAAGTGCACTCTTTGACCATAGACAATACCGGTTTGTCGGTTTTCATAATTTGTTATGCGAAATGTTTTCCATTTTGCTTGCAGGCAATGAATTGTATAATGATGTGAAATTAAAATTATCTCGGTAAATTTCAATAATTTCAAAGATTTCTGTATTCCCAAATTTTTCTATATTATGGTCAAAAGTGATAAATTAAATTATTCCTGAATTTGGAAATGTAAAAAACAAAGAAAAAAAAAACAGTATTTCGATTGAGCTATCATCTAGTGTTTTTTTTTTTTGCGTAACCTTTTCCCTCTCATCAATTTGTGAATTACCATTTAGGTTTACGGTTATTGATCGAAAGGCGAGGACGACTTCATTTAGTTCGTATCAGTGTATTTGGTAAAATACAAAGTGACCACGTCTTACCATTGAATGTTTCAGCAGTATGCAGCGCTGGATTGCATTTGCCACGACTTGAGAATTATGGAGATGTGTGTTGATTTTTTCAATTTTTTAAAATTTTTCTTCAAAGATATCCATATGGTATTTCTAAACTTTTTTTTTACCTTAATTATTCGTGAAGTATTGATTGTGCTTGTGATTTGTACATCAGTGAGATTTAGGAAATGATCATGATGATAAGCGACAGTAACGGTTCAATAATACCGATGGTACGTGATGCAACGGGAGGATTTCGTGAGCCAGTATATTGCGCTTTACCCAAAATACATAATTTTGCAGTTGGTTTACGGCCATTGGATTCTGGTGATAATGAAAATACTTCAACAACTACCAATGATGACTGTACGTATGGTTTTATTAAAGGAAGAAAATTATGTATCGAAGTTTGTCACATGGATTTTTCAACATTTTTCTTAATTCTTTTTGTGATAATATAGGATAAGAATCAGTTTTAACAATTTTTCCAGCATCAGCTACATCGCGGAATGCAAATCGTACTGGAGTTATGGTAACTTTAATTGCTCCATCTCCTTCAAGCACTCATCCTCGAATACCATCTCTAATGCAGACTGTTCTGTACTGCGATCTACAGGGTGTGGATTTGGTGCTTGATGCACTTTCAAAAGAAGCAGGTAGCTTTATTGAGTTTTTTTCATTTGATAAAATTTTTAAAGGTTTTGATTTAGTTGTCAAATTAAACGTGTATTTACTGCTTGGGACTACAGTTAGCAAAATTTATTGAAATATCCTGATTTACATGCTTTTGATAATACCGTAACCTTTGTTTCTGCTTGGATAACTTCATTAACTGCTTTCCAAGTAAGATAATTAACATTTCAAAGATGCTGACTTATAAATCATTTCTAGATCGTGAGGTTGTGAAAAGCGAGATTTTGAGCTCTCGTGCAGATGGGAATCGAACCATTCTTCATGCGGCAGTCATGAACAGTTTTGCAACGACTAACAAGGAAGAGGCAGATACAATGGAAATTTCAGTTGATACAGAAAATAAACCTTTGCAACGTTTAACAGGTAGACGAAATTATATATATATTTTTTTTACTGGAGAAGCGTCGATCTGAGAGTACCATGACTTTTCCTGTAAGATAACCAAATAAGAAAATTAAGCATTATTTGTTGTCGTGTACTTCTCTATTTGAAATTTTTGACTGTAGCTATCGATATGTCAGCTGCGGAAGAAACTCGTACTGCATTTGATAACCGCTGGCAACGCATGTTAAGACGCCATGGAGCCAATGCAGAGTTTGTTTTTATGCTCGTTTTTTTTTTTCTTTTTTTTTGTTCAAAATTCCTGAAGCTTTCGTTTTGATGTCTAAAATAATAGATTCAAAAAATCGATGATATTTCAGGGAAGAAATGTTAATACGAGAATTAATGGCAAATAATCCATTGCGGAGACCAGGTCATGACGTTGGCAACATGGAAGATGGTGAGTTTTTTTCATGATCACTAATAAACCTGTGCTACATTGTCTTTTTGTGTTTCGGCTTTTTTAAAATGTTGAATCATAAATGAATTTATATTCACAGTTGCTTCCGTTCACTGTAGCAATGAAGTAATATCATTTTTAGTGCTGGCAGATTTTGCGAGGAGCTTGAAAGATGCGAAAAAATCGTCTGTTTTCATAGAAGATATGAAGGAAGAAGGTCCTTTTTATATATTATTAATTCTGTAAAAGATTCTTAATGCAAGATTCTTAATTTCTACTAAATTATATGCGTTTTGTTGTTTTCGGTTGAAAATTCATCAGTAGATTTTGACATATTGTATAGGGAAATTTTATTCAGTATCCATGCCGATTATTGTTAATGCGAATAATGAACCGAAAATACGACAATGCAACTCAATAGAAATTGTAAAGACTCTCTGCTATAACTCTACTGTGGCACCATTTCTTCTCGAATTGCTGACGACGAAGTAATTTTGTAACTGTTTTGTATTATCACTACTAATGCTGTATGCAAACACTTTAGAATGACAGTAAAATAAGCCAAGCACCATAATTCATGTGAATTGTCTAGCATGAAAACCTGCTTAAAGTGTTAGTGTCTGATGTTGAACAAAAGTAATTTGCTAGTTTTAATTTCAGAGATATTAATGGACATACACCTTTCATGTGCGCTGTTAACTATAGAGCATATACGGCCGCCTTCATCCTGTGGCTTGCTGCTGAAGAGATGCAGAAAGAAGCACAAATCACTGGTCAGCTTTTTTTTTTTTTTTTTGAAATGATTAATGGCTGATTATAACTGCATAATTATGAATACTTGTACTCACCTTTGTTAGTGAAACCATAACTTCTGAATTGAACTAGTTGCAGGTGCTCAAGGCAAGAGACAATCAGCTGATGCAATTTTAAATTCTATTATATATCCAATAGGAAGTAGACCGGATGATTCACCACTGTTCATGCTTTGTATGAATGATACTTGTAGCTTTACATGGACGGGTGATGAACATATCAATCAGGTTTATATGAATGATTTTTTTGTCAAAAATAAATTCATTTTATTTTATCCTTTAATGACCATTTCTTAAAAATATTTCATTTCTTTTTTTCATACCATTAATTATGATAGTGATTTGAAACTATTATTACAACGGCATTCAAGATGAGTTTAATTGATTCTTTCTTCTAAAATATAAATGGACTTTAGGATATATTTGAATGTCGAACATGTGGATTAGTTGGTACATTGTGTTGCTGTACGGAATGTGCGTATACTTGTCATCGTAATCATGAATGCAGGTTATATCTTGCTTTTTTGCTGTATTTACATTCATTTTATGCGTGCATATTGTTTACTTTGGTTTTTCATAAAAAAAAAAAAATTGTAGATTGAAAAGAACGTCTCCAACAGCTTACTGTGATTGCTGGGAGAAGTGTTCCTGCCGAGCCCTTGTTGCAGGCAATACACCACGTCGAGAAAAATTGATATCCGTCTTGCTCAACAGTACAGATCTCATTCATCGTACGAATTCTAGGTATTTTTTTATGTTAGATTCCTGTTATTCATAAATATGGACCAGTTGTGAAATCCAAATATTCAAAGATCATTGTTGTTCACTCCATCAAAGCTCGCTTAAGGATCTCGAATAGTCGTTGATTTATTTGGTTGAGTGAAAACAAGAATCAAATCATTTCTTTATGTATTTCGAGGAAAGGATTTAGGATTCCATAATCTTAATTATTTTAAATCCTAAGTGATTTTTCATCCTCTACCCATGATACTGATTGTATTGTGATTGCAGAGGAGAACATTTATTATTGTTTTTGGCACGAACAGTAGGAAGACAAATCATTGAACAGGAACATTACCAGCGCCGAATGATGAAAAAGTCTCAGGGAGCGACTGGTCAGTTGAATTTATTCTAATTTGGCATTATTTGTCCGCATTTGAAATTTATTTTATCTAATTTTTTTTCATCTATGGCAGGAATGATTAACTATTCCTTAATGTGTTTCCCTTCAGATACCACTCCGGAGCATGATCTGGAACCACCGAAATTTGCACGTACTGCTTTCGCAAAAATGTTGGCTGACTGGCGTGCAGTTAAAAGTCTGATAATGCTGGGTGTTAAGGGTGTGCAAAAGTAAGTGATAGTTTTCACATGAATCGAAGGTATTTCAAATTCCTTAAATTTTTTATCCCTTTTAATCGAAGTATTTACAGTGATGCGCTAGTGGTAGAAGAAGTGTTTCATTTAAATCAACAACATGGTTGTTCACATCTTGACAAATTTGCTTTTGTTTTGTTGGCGAAATGCTCAGAAACTGTAAGTTGAAACTGAAAAGATATATGGATCGGTCAGGTCCTATAGACTTCAGCAAAGATGAATTACTACATTTTGACTACAATTTTAACAGGCTTAATTTAAACGAACTGTGTACTTTAATGTTTATTGTTTTAGCATATTGATACTTTACTGAATACATTGATAGCAGAAGCAAATAAGAACAGCGACGATATGAAAAGAGATCCCGATATCGATTCTGTAATTTCACGCTTCGTGCGCGCAGTTATCAGGTTTGTAACAGTTAGTTGTTTTATGAATTATATTACTATTCCAGTAAAATAATGCTATTATTGTAGGTTTTATGTTTTTTTTGCATGAACGACCATATTTTTTTACATTCATTATTTTAAGGATGTTTATGCTTTTGACATTGTTATCACCGGCAGCCATAACAGTTGCCACAGCTACAGCAAACGGTATTTCACAAGTGATTGCATCCGGAAATACTCCACCAAGGTTTGTTAGCATGAATTTGATCGTTGTCTTTGAAATGTTATTGGATGTACACATCATGATGAATTTGCTTTCATATCATTTGTTATTCAAATTAAATTATTGTAGTGGAAGAGTTTTACCTCTTTCAGACGAATCTTTGGTCCTGGCTTGCATACTGTCAGCTTCACCGGCTTATTATCACTGGTTCGATCGACAAGTGGACGTGAAAGTTCTGCTGCTAAGGAAGCTAAGAAGAAGAAGTAAGCTCAATTTATTTACTAACTGATTTGAATATATGGAGTAGGAGAAGCTTTTGGCATTTTGTATGATAGGCATATTGCTATGCAGTGAATGGTGTGAGCGAAATTAGATCTGTGATTTTAGCGTGACCAATTTTGTTTTGAAATGTCGTCGCATATTTCAAACTTTATTGAATTATTCGATCAACGAGTTGTGCAATATGGCTGATTCTTTGATTGCTCCTGTGCGACTTGGAATAATCAAACCTACTTCAGTCATTGCTCAAAATATTACCAATGATCCTCTTGATGTTTGTTTTGTTTTGTGATATATAAAAAAAAAAAAACGATCAAGATAGCATAACTATCGCGAATTCTCTTGTTAACTTCATTTATTTTTGCTCTATTCTTGGCTCTATAATTTCTGATAGATTTTTTTTATCTGCATAATATTTGCAGGTGATAGAAAAGTTTTTGAATTCAAAAGTCGATTTGTCAACAATTAATACGGCCGGAGATGATATTGCTGTAGTTAAGTTCGGTCGAAAACGAAAGGTAGCTTTTGTTCCATTTTCTATTTTGAAATAAGTCTTTTTATTACTCTGGAGGCTTAGCCAGCGATGCTCTTATTATGTCTACTTTTTTTGCGGCTACACCAAAGAATTATATTGCATTGTATCCTGACAATCTTTCAGAAAGAAGTACTTTTTTTCCGCATTTGGTATGAAGGGTAAATTGATGATTATAATGTCAACAGTTCAATGATATTTTGAGATTCTATTTTAGCGTAGTACACGAAGGGAAGGAGACCATGGCGATGAAGAGGTACGAGAGACGGCGCAGCCGCATAGTACACCAGAAAGTGACAATTCAAGCGATTCGGATAGTGATGGTAGTCTTTTATTTGGATTTAAATTAAAACATTTTCTAGGAACTGAACTAATTTGTTTGCATTATAGTTTGATTATGTGTAATATAACTGATTACTCTAACATTGTTATGAGTTTCATTTATATAAATCTTTTTCAGAATCACGTCCTACGCGAAGTCAAAGTTATGTCGGTGAGGTGTACAATGCACTTAGAAACGGTAATTTTTGCATCGGACTTTATCAATTTTTTTCGCAAAATCCTACCAAACTATCATTATAGCAGGATAGGAACACGACAAAATATTGACACATTTTAGTCAGCAAATTCTTGCAACTTAGATGGGATGTAATAAAAGTTATTGATAGTTTTATACATCCGTTAAGAGTCGGGTTCGTGTACTTTATCCGGAGAGTTGGATTACCATACGTTATCCAATTGGCAACTGGCGGAAAACACGGGAACACGTTACTGTGACTGACTAATTAACCTTTGAAGTTACAGATATCTATTTAACAGTCCTCTAGTGAAAAGTATGGGTAGATGAGAGAGACTTTTCCGAAAAAAAATCATATAGTGCATTTTAAAGCGAATTTCATTGTTCCAGAAGCATCATCCGGTAATTATGATGGCGATGAACTATTCAGCATGTCTGAGGAAGATCCAGAGGATGATTCAGTAGAATCAGTTAGTTCACCAGCTGAGCAAGATGATGATCCAACTAGTCAAGGCAATGATCCTAACATTGACGAGGAGGATGAGGAAAACGACGATGATGGGAATGGTGATGATGGTAAATTGTTTACGTTTCTTTTTGTCTTTCAACGTTGTGGAGCATTTCAGATTCTCTTCATATTTATGAATGATGTTGTTTGCTAAATTAGAAAAGTGATGCAGAACGAAAATTCTGTAACGGAAATTTAGAGCAAGAATTCGGGAATGAGGAAGACGAAGGTAATTACGAAGAAGGTGATGAAAATGAAAATGATCGTTATGAACAAGAAGGAGAACATGAAGGTAACGAAGAGGGAAATGGTGATGGTGAGGATGAGGAAATGCAGGTGCAGCCAAATGAGGAAGATGATGTACCGGAAAGTGGTGATGGTACTAGCGATACAACATATGGTTACCATTTTGCCTCATTCCCACTGCATTTGGCTTTTCATTTTACGATTTTTCTCCTACTTATAATTTTTAATTTTTTCTTTTTTTTACATTTATTTTTACAGGTGTAAGATCACGACATATACGACCTAATGAACGCAGAACGGTTTGTTTCAACTCCTCTGTGTTTTGTTATTTCGTACATATAGGAATTGATGCCAGACTATAACAAGTTTTTGAGTTGCACGGAAAATCTTTTCACATGCGATATCAGCTGTCCTTGTAATTAGAAAACATGGTCTAGGATTTGAACGTTACGTATCCTGTAAATCGTAGTTTTGTCTCATTTGTTCTTTTTTTTCTGCAGAACCAGTCATCGCGGAACTCGCGAAGTACGAATAGTTTAGCCGGTGAACAACAGCAGGATGCAGCACCACGTACTGACTCTAATAATGCGTCGCAACAGCGTGTTCGAAGTATAATTTTCTTGTGTTGATTTATATGATTTATGTCTCATTTCAAATATTCTTTCTACTTATTTCACTGAAAGAATTACTTTATTTCAGGTAATGAAGCTAACAATGCAAGTCGCAGTGGTGATGCCACTTCGGGAAGAGTATCCGGCGTAACAAGTGGGCGACATAATAGTAGGTTTATTCCACTGATTTTAAACAATCTGCCTGGACATTTTTGTTGTTGATATCTTATAGTAAACTTCTATTTGTCAACATATGTTCATTTTGTTAGATCTGTTTATATATCACTTCAGTTTTTAGACGTTATATGCGATGATTACATTTGTAAAACGCTGTACTCGTGACAGATATTTTTCATTTACCAGTATTTCCACTGGCTTCAGGAGTTCATTTCCCACTTTCTCTAATTCGACTGTTATTATTTAGCGATACCTCTTCAATGGGCAATGCGTCGTATGGCCTCAAATGTTGAACGATCGACCACAACACGACGTAATGACAACAGCGAAAATCGGGGTTTCCTTTTTGTTTGAATGTAAAATAACACATTGTTGTTATGGTTGATTTATAGTTTAGAAGTACGACGATTTTCCCACTCTCTACAATTCTTGACAACTTGCGAATTTCATATGACTGGCATGGAATTTTCTCGTAGTATTATAAGTTAAATCTAATTTAAAGATCCTTGCTTTTTTTCAGACTGTATTTTACTTTTGTGTTTCTTTTAAAATCATTTTGAATTTATAGAATCAAATGCAGGCTCTTTGGCGAACTCAAAACATTTGCGAGAATCATCAGAAGATGCTGCTACTTCAGTAACTAAAACAAATCAGCAACTTGCTTTATCATTTTCGCTTATTATCAGGTTGGAGGTTGATTTGTGAATAGTTGTTCTATTCATTGGTTTTATTTCCCATGCTTTCACTGAGGAAATTAATGAAATTCCGTTTTCGATATTATGATTGTCTTTAAAAAAAAAAAGAAAAAAAAAACCAATGAATAAAAGTTAATTCTACACTAGTTGATGAAATTGTTAAAAACGTTTTTTTAAGGTTGATTGTTGATTTAATGCCTGTGCTTGTGGATCACCGAGAGTTTGTGAAAAGCTCGTACACTCTTATACCAAAAATGCTGGAGTTGAATGACGCTGTTGTAATTGCAGTTCGTGTAAGATTATATTTTGATTTCGTCAGTTACTTTCTGTAAAAAATGTTATAGAAATTAAGAGTTTATTAGAAAGATGAGAACGAAGTAAAAAAAAATCTACTGGGTATGCTCATTACTTTTAATCCTCTTACTTCTTAGGATTTCAATGTATAATGTTGCATTTCCGTCATATATTTTATATTGTAGCTTAATTGTATTTAGCGACTAATAGAAGAGCGTCTCTATGTTGTATGGCAATGGATGGAAACAGTTATGGATCGAACTGAAGCTCAATTGCGTTTTGGAAACGCACTGATGGCATCACCAACTATTGCTGCTGTGCTTCGTAAAGAGAAGAAACTGTCACCTAAAAAGGGTGATGATCGTGACACTGAGTATGTTTGCATCTCTTTCTTTTCTTGTTTTCAAAATCATTTAGAGCTATAGCAACTCTTATTTTGTAGAAGGCATAGTCCTCGACCTGGATCAGGAAATCATTCCAGTACACCGGTTCCTAGACAAGAGTACACCCCTGGATCTGCTACTGCAAACAACAAAAAAGGTAAATTTTATATATTGTATTAGTCTTCAAATTTAGTTTTAAATTATTTTGTGTATTGTTACGTCCAATTATTTTCCTTCTTTGCAACTATAGCAGAAAAAATTTCAGATGAACAGAATTCAGATTCAACGGCATCACTGGAAGACTTCTTTGACTATGTAACAGCGCTGATGCGTTCTCATGCTTCTGAAAACGGTGATGATGTTCCGATCATCGAGTTTAATGCATTAAAAGCTCTAGCTTTTGTGGCTGATGCATATTTGTCGTTAATAGATATGCTGGAAAAGTTGGATGCCAGAATTGCATTGGGCTTAAACTCAGCTGAAAGCGTCGCAAGCGACAAAGAAGTTATCGATATGTTTCAAAATGATGAAGCTTCCGTTAGTTATTCTTGGTTCTACAATTGCTAATTAAAAAGAGAACTTGAATCGTAGAGTTGAAAAAATATGCTGAAGTGAAGTCTGTTGTTGTATTTTGTTCAGTTTATTTTTTCCTGATTTTTTCTTTTTTGAATAAAACTGTAGAGTAACGTTCGCATTAATATTGATTTATAGGTTGTTGATGGCAGCAAATCAAGTGTGCAAGCAGGTGCACCAATAACTGATTTTTTCCAGGTACTTCATTTTACTCATGTGGTATGGACCTTTCATGTTCGAGTTTTCTTTTTTTTTTTAAATTTCACACTTATTTTAAAACCAAAATTGGTCCTAAATTTGTTCTAGCGTTCCAATTCACTGCTTTATCCGGGCATTGCATCATCATCTAACTACCATGCATTTGAACATAAATGTGTCGATTCTTTGGTGCTAGCCGAACGTCCGCAGCTTTTGAGACCAGATATTGAAAAAGAGGAAATGTTTGGGTTACCGATAAAGCATAAGACAATTTGTGAGCACAGGGTTTGTTTTTGTAAAATTGCAGATGGCATTATAATTTATGATGCATTTTATGCATTTTCACCATATATTTCGATAATTATTTTTACGATGTGTCTTTTCAAGTGAGAATTAAACTGGAGTAAAAAGAAAATAATAAGACGAAATAGGAAAAAGGATTTGAAAGTTTAGTAACACGCTATACTTTTTATGGTGCATATTACTTACAGAAAAGTGTACGAGAACACGGTGCAAAGTATCCAGCACATCAAGGACTGGCTACCCCATGGTCTAACTATCAGGAACTGTTGCCTATAAATACTAGTGGTTTGTCTTCTGGGTTTTTTGTAGATTAGCATTTAGAATATTGTACATGACTGAGAAGAATTACCGTAAATCATCAAAGTTACTTTTATTCATTCTTCTGATCTACTTGCAGAAGAGAAAGAGGTGCCACCAGTAAGTGGACTTTCACGTCCCAATGTAATCGTTCATTCGAAGAATGTGTCTAATGAACCAACAGTGCAAGGTTGAAAATTTTCGACTTAACTGTTATATATTTTTCTATATGTGGACTTTTTTCATGTTTCCTGCTTTAACTTAGTGGTATCATAATTCTAGGGAAACGTCGACGATTATGTTCGTCATCTACTGTCCCACCACCTCGTGGTTTTGTTGCAATACAATTGGAAAGTCTGAAAAGTGCGTTACATCGCAGTAATCAAAGTCATCTACACAAATCATTGGCACGGTGGAAGAACACATTAAATTTGATGTCAAAGGTAAACGAAATTTGAAACATGTTCAAGATGTGCAGGATAGCTGCTTAATATTTCCTCAATTTATCTGGCTCCTTCTATTTAAACTTTTGTGTGCTTTATTTGCAAAAAGTTTGAGTTAATATTCAGGTGATTTTGTAGTTCAAGCTCAAGTGCAATAATTTCAGGCATTTAGCGATCAATTGTTAATCGCATGTGGCGGTGAAGTTACGGGTTCAATGCTTTTGAGTGAAATGGCCGGTTTTTTGGTGCGTGAAGCACAGTTCCGCAAGAAGATGGAAAAGTTTAAGGCGGCACAAAGCAAGGATATTGTTTTCGAGGTTTGTTTGCATATAATTAAGGAATCAAATTAAGTGAATGTTTATTGACCTCCGATCATATATGTCATCCCTTATAAATTGCAACAAAGAAAAGAAGGTAAGTAAAGGAATAATAGACTTTGAGTTAGGAGGTTTTGGTTTCATTCGCTAGGCACGAAGTCGATTTTTTCGGGTTCTTCAGCTTAGTGCAGAAATGACTAGTTAAAGCCTAGAGTAGCGAGATTATGACCCATTATGAACAATTATGAACCATTCATCATCATGACATAAATCCTCAGTACCATTTTTTGCATAATTTGTTCATGGCTACAACTGCCACTGATTTGAATAATTTGGACGTATATAGTTATAACGACAGCTTAGTTGTTTGAAGTTTCGTGGGCCAATCACTTCTATTAAGATGGATACCTGGAAGAAGTTTAAGAAGAAATATATGCACTAATGATGATAGAATTGATTGTTGTGAAGTGCTTTATATAAAAATAACTTTATTGAGGAGATAATTCTTTAGATTGAACGAGACAAGCATGAAATGATTGCACAGACAATACGTCAATTGAACGTGCATTATTCGCGTCGTATTAGCAGTTCGTCATCGATGAATTCGACACAGAGCAACAATACGGATTCCCCTCGAGAGTTTGGTTCTGTAAGATCGGTGAGACTGGTTAATCTTTCATGGGCTAACGCAAACAATAAAGACGATTCTGACGCACCTCCTCTCGCATGCCATAAGGTCAAATTTTCCTGCAGTTCGTTGAAATTTCTCAAATTGTAATAGGATTATTGCCCTAGAGAATATATTGTACTTTCTAACTGCTGAGTAACTCAGTCGTCTAAACTTGGATCTGAAATTTTGAAAATCCAGAAATCGTTTTTTTTTTACTCGTTTTGCTCAAGTTCCATCTTCATTTCAGGTAAAAGTTACTTTCAAAAATGAGCCTGGAGAAGGAAGTGGTGTAGCAAGAAGTTTCTATGCAGCTATTGCGGACGCATTCTTGACAATGAAACGTTTACCAACAGAAACACAAGTTTTAGCTGCTTTTGGCAGTTCACCTGGTGATGTTCCACCATCGTCGGGTACGTTTTATTTGAACGGATAAAATATATTTCTGAATTATATTTGTCATAAGTTTTAGTAGGAGCAGGATTATAAACTAGTGATGCTCAGAATTGACAAAGCTTAAGGAATTGAAGATTTTAGGCAATCGTGGATCTGGTCGCGGAAGTTATCGTGACCGAAGTGCAATTCTTCTAAATAGTTTGTCAGTGGCTGGAAGACGACGGAGTTTGAGAAAGTAAGTTATTCGAAAATAGGTTTTGATGTAAAATGTGGAGGACATGAAATGTTGAAAAAATTTTTGGTAATCTACTAAAGTAATGCTAGCTAAAAAGTATAGTAATCTAACTAGAAATAATGGGAGATTTCATTCTCAGAACAATATTTTCAGTCGATATACTCTATCTGTTTCTTCTCCTTCTTATTATTCACGACATCAGCCGCACCTGAATGAACCATCAGGTGATAGTGAGCCAGTCGCAACATCTAATGTTGATAATTTGGCAACTCCTCAAGCTCCAGCAGCCTGGGAACCAGAGCGAGAAACATTAGGCGAAAGATTGTTGGCAAGAGTTCGAGCAATACGACCGGTAAGATGTCTGAAAGTCGTTTGCGTTTTTTTTTTTTTCAAGTTTAAATCTTCTCTGATGTTAACAGAGAACGGTCGTTGAATAAGAAAATCAAAGTTTAAGAAAGATTCTTTGGAATTATGCGTTTTACTATTTACAATTACAAATATTCCATCGCTACTTGTTAAAATCAAATATAGCAGCCTCATTTCTTCATTTTTTGTGTATTTACAGCAGTTATGTAACAAAATTACGGGCATGTTGTTGGATCTTCAGCCACACCAATTAATAACGATACTTGCCAGTGAAGAGCTTCTTCGTGCCCAAGTGGAAGAAGCATCTGAAATGATTCAAGCAGCTGGTCTAGGGAATGGTGATGGAGATCGTGCTAATGAATCAGCATCCTCGAATCCCCGTGGACAACCAGCACAAGCAAAAAGCGTACCGATAGTTCGTGCTTCTAGCACACCAAATCTCAATTGTATGAATTTGAAATGTGTTATTATTGATATGCCGTCCATTTGTATTATTTTATATGAATTGGATAATTTGAGAACAGCTTTTTAATAATAAGACTAGGTAATTTTCAATAGTAAAAAAAAATCCATTGAAGAAGATGTATTTGCTTCAATTGGTAATAATTGAAATTTGATGCATGATTATGCATTCTGTGTAACGCATATTTACATCGTCTAAATTTCAGCTGCCAATGATTCAGGGATAGTTAACATGGATGATGATACGGCGCCATTGTTTTATCGTCCAAGTAGGACTGGCTATTATACACCAATTGCTGGTAAAAACTCGACGCATCGTTTAAATGCTTTTCGAAATGTTGGAAGGTAAGTGATTTCTGGATATTTGTTTCAGAAGTAATAAATAAAGGAATTCAGTCAAATTTTGAAAATGCAGTGCGTGCTAATGGCAATGTTTAGATAGGTTCTTCAGCTTCATTTCTTCAATTGAACATATATATGTATTTGCAGAATGATTGGAATTTGTTTGATGCAAATGGAAATATTCCCATTGCATCTCTGTCGGCACGTACTAAAATTCATACTTGGACGTCCGATTAACTGGTTTGATCTTGCCTTTTATGATCCTGTTTTGTTCGAATCAATGCGTACATTGGTATTTAACGAAGGGCCAACTCGACCTGAGCAAATTAACAGTTTGTATCTAACTTTCGAAGTCGCTGTACCTGAACAGGAGGTATAATTTGATTTTTCTATATTCTTGTTAGTTTAAAAATACTGCATTTGGCATTGATGTATTTTAAAAGGGATAGGAAGAGAAGGTGGAGAATAAGTTGAAATATCACAAAAATTGCATTCTTATATGTTGCATTATGAATTTTTAGTTTTGCCAAAAGTCAGTGGATAAACTAAACAAAGTACTTTGATTAAATGCACTATGTGCTTTACATGGTTTTACTAAGCTTCTATACGCTTTTTCTTGCTTATGAATTACTTTTTTTTTTCTCGTTTTTCTTTGTAATGTATGACGGGAGTGGAAAAAATTAGTTGTCTGGATATGTCTTTTTCTTGGTGTTGTCAAACCTTTTTGATGCAATTTTAAAACACCATTATTTTAACAATGTATGAGTGTTATATGTTATATATGCACCATCAAGATCAGACATAGTAATTGTAGTTTCGAATTTTGCCTGAGTAGGTATGGCAAGATTCTCTACATAGGTGTAATTTGTATTAAATGAAAACATGATTGGTTTACGTCATTACCTTCCAAAAGAAATATGACGAGAATATAAAGATTGTAATTCATCAGCTCAGGACTGTTGTTACGTTTTTTGTTGTAATAGTATGATTGCGAGATATGAGACGAAAAAACTTTTTTCATTTTCAGGGTGGAGGTACTATGGAATTGAAACCAGGTGGTGCAAATATTGCAGTAACTCATGAAAATGTTGTGGAATACATCTATCTGTTTGTGGAAGCACGAATGCTTGGAAATCATTTAAAATGTCTTGAGGTACATCTATTTTTTTTTTTGTAGTTTGAGTTTGTTTTTTTTTTTTTTCACATATAAAAATGAATGTGGGTTTTTCCCCGATTTTGTTCTTCAGGCTATTAAGCAAGGTGTATATGATGCAATACCGCTTGGTTCGCTGGCAAATATGACTGCCGAGGATTTGCGTCTATTGCTGTGCGGAACACAAGAGGTTTTTTTTTTTTCCTTGGGAGCAGTGAATTTGTTTCTTATTTTCGATTGGTCTTTTGGTTCTTTTACCTGATGTATTCGATATTTACTAATACAATGATAGTAAAATGATAATTGTTGAGTATATTCGATTGCAATGGTCATTGAGGATGAGGAAAGGATTTTCCCTTTTGAAATTTCTGACAATTTCACCCTTTTAATTTAAACTTTCCTGTACATTAAAGAATTTAAAACTCTTTTACACTAATTAAGACAACTGCCACATTTATTTATTGAATTGATGTATGCATTCTTTTACACCACTTATTCAGATCTCGATGGCTTTAATGCAAAGCTACACAACATTCACAGATGAGAGTTCAGCATCACCAGAACTACTTCAAAAATTCAAAGGATGGTTTTGGTCAATATGTAATAAGCTCAATAATCAAGAAAAGCAGGTAAAATACTGAAGTTTCTAAATTATTACGCACTATTTTGCAGAGAGTGATTCGTATCAGTTTCAGATTTAAACATTTAAGCTAAAATATTTGTGATTCTTGCCATCATTCTCCATTTTTCCTTACTTAGTTTGCTAACCATTTCTTGAAAGGTATATTTGATGTGTTTCTAGGATTTGATTTTCTTCTGGACCGGTTCACCAACACTTCCACCAAGCGAAGATGGTTTCCAACCAATGCCAACAGTGCTTGTGCGTCCTGCGGATGATCATCTGCCTACTGCTAACACCTGTATTTCTCGGTTCGTTACACTATGTCAAAGTTACACTGTTTTAAGGAGGACAAAGATAGTAAATTGATTTAGTGATGAATTTTATTTAGCTTTTCGTAAAACAAGTTTATAAGTTGGGAACCAACTAGAATGTGTGCAAAATTAGGGAATGACGCCGCACGACATTTTTTATGTTTTTTCTTTATTTAATGTTAGTGTACGTATCATTTCCAGTTAAAACTTTCAGATTGTATGTGCCGCTGTATCCGAGCAAAAAAGTGTTGAAGTCGAAGCTCTTAACAGCCATAAAAAATAAGAACTTTGGTTTTGTGTAAGATCAAAAATGTGTCCCTACCAATACGCAGTTTTTTTTTCCGCAGTTTATTTTCTTTCTTTGTTTTAATCAAAAGCCTGTTATAAATTAACACCATTTTCTCATGTAACTGATTTCTTCCAGCTCTTTGCTTGGTCTTTTAATTAATTTCATCTGCTATCGGATTTTTCATAAATCTTTTTCATATCACTAGTGTTTAATTTTCAAAAATGGAAGACCTTTATTTTGGTATTCTCAAAGTTTTAATTCAAGTTTCGATTTTTTTTTTCTAAAACTTACGCTATCGTTTGGTGTGGATCCGACTATCGCTTATTAATTCATATTTCAAAACTCATTATTGAATTTTTCAGAAAGTTGGAAGTGATCAGTATTATGTTGAAACACTATTCTATTTTATCATGTATTTTAGAAAAGTGCGATTTTAAAAATAACTGTTTTGAATGCAAGTGGTGTTAATTGCATAAATTTATGCCTATTATTAACAAAATTGTACGGAGATTGCACGTGTCTCTTGCTTATTTTTTTTTTTTCAATGAATCAACGTCTTCAGCAATTCTGAAAGCTAAAAATGCTGTGTGAATTCACTAGCAAAACTTATGTGATATGAAATCATGTCATCTAAAGTTATGTGAAAAAGAAGTGACAAATAGACATCATTTGTTTGGTTTTAGGTAAAATCTAGATCATGTATAGAATTAAAATTATCGATGTGAATAGAATAAGGTAATGAAGATAATTACGAAAAATGATGTACTGTGTAATATGGATAGAAATGATAACTCTTTTATTTAACAATAACTTCATATGGATTAGAAGCATTGGAAAGTAAAGGAGAAACATTGGAATATATCAGAGCATCATCGAAAATCAATAATGAAACAGTATAACACTTGAAAAAAAAAAAAAGAAAAAAGGAGAAGATACGATCGAACAAAGCAAAGAACCTGAGCGATTATGAGAGTGATGATGGTATGAGGTAAGGAGGTTAGAGCAACGGACAAATATTTTTTATATTTCTTCTTCCTGATTTTATCACTTGCAAATTTATAAAGAAAACAAATTTTCCTGAAAAAGAAAAAAAGGAAAAAGAAAACGAATAACATAAATCATTATAATACAAATAATAGTACATCCATTCAACATTATCAGCCTTTCCTTATTTGAAGTAATTTTAGCATAATAACATTCATTGCACAAATATCTCAAAATAATTAATTCAAAGGCTTTAAAGATTATGAAACAGATGTAACTAATAATTGTTATAATTTCTATATCAAATTTTTGTATAAACATTTTTAAGACAATATCATTTCTTTCATTAATATTAAATGATGAAAAAAAAAAAAAAAAAGAAAAAAAAAAAGATACGATGAATATAATACGTCGGCGATTTCGGTTATCGACGATACAATTCCCTGAGTTGATGATGATCAAAGTAACCGTATAACATCACCACGTATTTTGAAAAATAATAATAATAATAATTAGTAGTAATAATAACAATAATGATAATAATAGTAATAATGAGCGAAAATTTTAGGAAAAAAAAAAATGGTAAAATATAGACAAAGAGAAAATTATAAATTTGAAATAAGTAATTTTTGAATTTTAATAGAGACACATGGGACAACTGAGATAGTCAAGCAAAAAAAAAAAAAAAAAAAAAAAACACTCTGAGTTCATACATAGATCAAAATATTTACATTCAAAAATGACATGATGCTTTTTCTGGAAAACTTATCATCCATGAAATTACCAAAGTTTTTCATCATTTCTCTTCCTTCATTATCATATCTTCAAAAAGTACAAATATATTAAATATAAATGATAAAAAAAAAAATTTGATTTCGAACATTTCGAAAAATCAATTACTATCATTGTTTTACTTTTTTTTTACTTCATTTTTCAATTTGCAAAACATTTCTGAAATTCCGGAATAGCTTTCCAGGTATATAACAAATTATATACCGATTATTATGATGCAGAAAAAAAAAAAAAGACGAAAGAAGTCAACAACAAAAAACATTTTCATACTTTCAGCACTTCCATCACAAAACAAAATCTGAAACCTAAAAACAAAAAAAAAAGAAAGAAAAATCAGCCTTGTTTATTTAAAAATTAAATATGAATGGAATAAATACAGAAATGATTATTTATGGAATGATAATATTTTTTTTTTTCTAATACAGTAAATTCATTCTTTTTTTTTTCTTTTTTTTTTCTCGAAAATATCAACGAGGTAGAAAAGGAAATATATGAACATTTGGTGATAAAAATGAAGACAAAAACAATAATGACATAAAAGGAAAAAAAAAAAAAAAAAAACGAACTCATTAAGAATTCAATTGTAAATTTTCCAGAATTTCTTTCGTTTTTTTCGACTTGTTTGCACAAAAAAATTTCCGGAAAATCATAAATGAAAATAAGAATGAAGAAAAATAAACAACAAAAATAGACTGATCCCTATATATATGTACAAGAAAAATAATAGTTGATAAATGATAATTAATGAAACCCTTTAAAAAGGGATTAAAAAGAAAAAAAAAAGAGGAAGAAAAAAAAAAAGGAAAAAAAAGAAAACCATTATTTTGATGATTTGAGGCAGTATGCGCCTGAGAAATAGAAAGACAGCCTGAGACATTGTTTTAGCCTGCACTTCAGAACAGTATCAATGCAAAATGGGTAATATGAAAATTAATTAATTTTGACAAAATGAATTATAGGAAAATTTTTAACTTCTTGTCAATAAACAGAAATGACCATGGAAGTGTAAATGTATGTATATTAATTATACTTCAATCAAATTTTTTCATACTTTCTCAAATTATAGCAAATGAAAAGCCTAAAAGTGGAATTAATTTTTTTTTTTTCTAAATATAAACGAAATTCCTCGGATTGTTTGTTTGTTATTTTTTGAAATGAAATACAATTATGCTACATTTTTTTCTTTAAAAAAAAAAAAA